>CANTUR010001893.1:120000-165464 GCA_947683625.1 Mallotus nudiflorus
TATATATAGGGGTATTTTGGTAATTTTACCCTAAATTGTCTAAAAATGTAATTTAATTGGTTTTAATATTTATTTAAGGTATAAAAATGATTTCTACAAAATATTTGGTATTTTTAACTAATTAAAACTATTTTTCGTAAATTATTTTCAATTATATATATAATATACGGTTTTTCTAATAAAATGAGTTTTAATCGGTTTTTATAGTGTTTCAAGGTCAATTATGTTTTATTTATAAAATGTATTTCTATGATTTAAGGATATTTTTGGTATATCTGGAATCATTCTGTGTTTGTGGACCCCGGTCGGTGGACTGTAGTTTGGAGTCCGACCGTGGGATTTTGATTGTGTTGAGCTTGTATTTCGAAGTGTATTTCTTTGCAGGGTCGGCTCTACTCTTTTGAGTAGAGAGATGTCCGTTTTACAGGGGAGGTTCTGCCGAATTTTCGGTAGAATTCTCGTAAAACGTGATGTCCAGTCGAACCCTAATTTTCGATTCTGTGTTTAATACTCTAGATTGAATTCTAGGATTTCTATTAGGTTTACTCTGATATCGGTTATTTATTTCTTGTTTAGTTGCATCGAGACCGAGGGCTAGTGGACCAGGCCCGTCGGACCTGTCTCGTGGAGCGCATTAGGTGAGTTACTATACTATATATATATGCTTAGGATGCATGATTTAGAAATATATGTTTTATTTTGATTAAAATGCATAAATAATGTGATTTGTATTTAAGTATACTTTTGGTTTATTTTTGGTATATAATAAATTATATACATGTTTTATTAATAAAATATATTTAAAATGTTTTTAAATATATTTTTAGTTTAATTTATGATTTGATTGAATGCATTTGACGTATATATACTCGAAATATACCTTGTTTACTTTTGGTATATTTTCGGTATATATATGGTTTATATTGTTATTTTATTTAAATTCATGCATCATTTATTGTGAATGAATGTTTTATATTTAATGATGAAGGATATCAATAGAACGTGTTACCTAGTGGGCAGCACTAGGACCGAGTACGTACCGGTACACCTATAGCTTTAGGCTATAATACTAACTTATTTGTGGATATTGATTTGATTATGATTATTGATATGTGTGAGATGTGGTTTGGGTGTGATTGCTGGAGCTCGGTTGACCAAGTGTCTCAGGGCCAATCACACTAGCAGTTAGACTGCTGGAGCTCGGTTGACTTAGTGTCTCGGGGCCAGTCTACTGTCTAAATGGATTAAGTGGATATATTTGGAATAAGTGAGCCTGTATGGCTAGAGTGTTGTTTAACACTGCTTTCTGAGGTTGCGATATTCTAGGGTTCTATGTGATCCTTCGTAAATTGGGATTTTTCAGTAAAATATATAAAAATGATTTTTCTGCATCTGTATGAATTTGCCTGTATATATACATATTATATATATACTGTTGACTGTATGCATTATCACTTAGTGTGTATGTATATATATTATAGTAATTCACTCAGTGAGGTCTGACTCCCCTCCGTTGACTATTTTTCAGGAGAGTCAACTTCCTCAGACCTCAGTAGCAGGTCGATATGCCGGATTTCTTCCGCCCCGGCTTCTTTATGTAAATTGTCTACTTGAGTCTTATTTATTTTATCTAGACACTGCAGTAGTTGTGAATTAAAGTATTGGATTTCATGTACTTTATTTTAAAGAGATGTATTATATTGAAACTGGATTTGTATTAAAGATTATACATTTATGTGATGAGATGAGTTTTGAATTAATCCAGTTGATATGGATGATATTATGATTTTTATTTTCCGCTGCATATTATATGGTTATTGTTATTGCATGATTTATTTTATTTTTTAGGCTTGCTACGGGTTCCGGATTCGAAAGAATTCCCGTTCCCTAGCGCCGGTCATGGCCCCTGTTTTGGGTCGTGACATATATATATATATATATATATATATATATATATATATATATATATATATATATATATAAGGGGTCAACATTTTAGTTTTTCAGTCAAACCTCATGTAATAACCCGAATATTTTAAATTATTTAATAGATAAATATTGTGATTTTTAACGAAATTGATTATCTTATTTTATATTGTTGTTATTGATATATTAAATTATTATATTTAAGTACTAAATTTAAAAATTCTATTGGGAACTATAAATATTCTTATTTCTACATCATTTTATTTTAATGCACATGCATTATTATTTTTATTGTGGTTATATATACATACATGGGTGTTGTATATATATATTTATTTTGGGACTTGTACTTGGAATATATATATATATATATATATATATATATATATATATATATATATATATATATATATATATATATATATATATATATATATATATATATATATATATATGGGTAAGTTTTGCCAAATATGTTTATGTGTGGTTGAGGAAATTCATGTATTATTATTATTATTATTATTATTATTATTATTATTATTATTATTATTATATTGGATTATAAGCTGCATAGTGCTCAATTTCAGTCCATAAAACCCATTTTTTGTTGCTGTCCCGTTTTTTCCCCTTTTCCTTTGCTTTTGATGTCCCTCTTCTTCTTCTTCTTCATGCTCATCCCTTCCTATGGAAAAACCCTTCTAGCAGCACCTAAGCCTCACCTCACATCGCATCTCTTCTCCTCCTTTGTGTCTTCTCTCGGCAACTGCGAAGGAGCAGCAGCAACAACCTTCTTCCTCTTGATATTGATTTTAGTCAGGTGAGTTTTAGGTTAGTTAGTTAGTTATAATTTTTGTAGTTGATTTCTGGTTGATCTTGATGATTAGGTAATTGATTTTAGTTAGTTTTTAGGTTGATTTTGATTTTGTTAATTTATAAATTATTTTTTTAAATTACCCATAATTTTATTTTAATTATTTGGTCAATTTTTGGGTTGATCTATATATATATATATATATATATATATGTTGATCTAAATTATTTTGATTGATTTTGGTTATGGGTAATTTTTGAACATTTTAATAATTAAAAATAGATTTTTTTTATAATTATGTTAATTAGTTTTTTGAATGGAAATTTAGTTAAATTAGCATTGTTAATTTAAGTTTTTAATTTTAGTAATGAGAAAATAATTTTTGGGAATATTATATAATTTTTAGAAATATTTTTGTATTATGTATATATTGGAATTTTATGTTAGATTTGTATTTTTCTTGAAATATTGTTTAATTATATGTTTTAAATAATGTTAGAATAATATGTGCTGGTAAAAATATTTTTGTGATTTTATATAAATTTTTAAGGAATTAGTTAGTGTTATGCCATTTTTTATTATATAGGTTGATTATGAGTTTTTGTTGAAATTATGTTTAAATTATATGTTTTAAATGATTTTGAAATAATAATTGGTATTAAAATAATTTTTACAAATTATTTGCTATTTTCAACTAATTAATACTAATTTTTGAAAATTATATTCAAATAGTAGATTATTTACTATTTGGGTGATAAAATGGGTTTTAAACTAGTTTTATTATATAATTAAACTATTTACGTAGTTAATTGTGAATTTAACTATTTTAGGTCAATTATTTGAGAAATTGGTTTTTATTAATATCGTACAATATTTGAGATTTTATTAGTTAATTTGTTATAATTTTGGAATATTATGTAAATAATAAATTTATTTATTATTTTGAGCTTAAATGGGTATTTTATTATTTTTATGATATTAAATTGTGATTTTAATAATTATTTGCAATTTATGTTAATTTAATTGTAAAATGGGAATTTTATTCCATTTATGAATTTTATTATCAAATATTATTTAAAAACTAGAAGTTTATGTCTTAGTTGGAAAATTGTAATAATCTTGGTTTTAAAATTATTTTAATATAAAATGAGATTTGCAATGTTAATAAATTTTAAAAGTCAACTTTAATTATTTTATTATTTTGTGGTTAATATTCGTTATTTTATGTTTAATTATACTTTTCTATGTAAATATTTTATTTTGAAATTTATTATTTTGGACATTTAATTTTCATTATTAATAATTATTATTTTGAATAGTATTATTTTAATAATATTTAGTTATGTGCATTATTACTTTAATATTATATTTTTAAATAAATTACCTTAATTGTTTTATTAGTATTATTATTATATATTGTTATTTTATGTATATATGTTAATGCATGTGTGTTTATATATATATATATGTATACTGAGTGGTTGAGATTGATTTATGGTAAAGTATTATTATTATATTATAATGTTTTATTAATATGATATATATATATATACACACACACATGCATGCATACAAAATAAACATACATGCATGCATTAAACACTAATGCACTCACACAGCATATATATACATATACACATTTATAAAAGTGTCACGACCCAAAACAGGGGCCATGACCGGCGCTAGGGAACGGGAATTCTTTCGAATCCGGAACCCGTAGCAAGCCTAAAAATAAAATAAATATGCAATAATAACCATAAAAATATAATATGCAGCGGAAAATAAAATCATAAATATTACAATATCATCCATAACAACTGGATATAATTCAAAACTCATCACATCGCATATATAATCTCATAAATGTATAATCTTATACAAATCCAGTTTTAACATAATACATCTCTTTAAAATAAAGTACATAAAATCCAATGCTGTAATTTACAGCTACTGCAGTGTCTAGATAAAATAAATCAGACTCAAGTAGACAATTTACATAAAGAAGCCGGGGCGGAAGAAATCCGGCGTATCGACCTGCTACTGAGGTCTGAGGAAGTTGACTCTCCTGAAAAATAGTCAACGGAGGGGAGTCAGACCTCACTGAGTGAATTACTATAGTATATATACATACACTCTAAGTGATAATGCATACAGTCAACAGTATATGAATAATATGTATATATACAGGCAAGTTCATACAGATGCAGAAAAATCATTTTATATATTTTGTCTGAAAATCAACTTTTATGAAGGATCACATAGAACCCTAGAATATCGCAACCTCAGAAAAATAGTGTTAAACAACACTCTAGCCATACAGGCTCACTAATTCCAAATATATCCACTTAATCCATATGGACAGTAGACTGGCCCCGAGACACTAAGTCAACCGAGCTCCAGCAGTCTGACTGCCAGTGTGATTGGCCCCGAGACACTTGGTCAACCGAGCTCCAGCAATCACACCCACAAACCACATCTCACACATCCAATAATCATAATCAAATCGATATCCACAAATAGTCAGTAATAAAGCCTAAATACTATAGGCGTACCGGTACGTACTCGGTCCTAGTGCTGCCCACTAGGTAGCACGTTCTATTGATATCCTTCAGTAATAAATAATAAAACATTCATTCACAAATACATGATGCATGAATTTAAATAAATCAACAATATAAACCATATATATACCGAAAATATACCAAACATAAACCAGGTATATTTTGAGTATATATACGTCAAATAAATTCAATCAAATCATGAATTAAACTAAAAATATATTTAAAAACATTTTAAATATATTTTATTAATAAAACATGTATATAATTTATTATATACCAAAAATATACCAAAAATATACTTGAATATAAATCATGTTATTTATGCATATTCAGTCAAAATAAAACATGCATTTTCTAAATCATGCGTCCTAAGCATATATATATAATATAGTAACTCACCTAATGCGCTCCACGAGACAGGTCCGACGGGCCTGGTCCACTAACCCTCGGTCTCGGCGCAACTAAACAAGAAATAATTACTCGACATCAGAATAACCCTAACAGAAATCCTAGAATTCAATCTAGAGTATTAAATACAGAATCGAAAATTAGGGTTCGACTGGATATCACGTTTTACGAGAATTCCACCGGAAATCCGGCAGAACC
Organism: Mallotus nudiflorus; assembly: GCA_947683625.1. Taxonomy (NCBI): domain Eukaryota; kingdom Viridiplantae; phylum Streptophyta; class Magnoliopsida; order Malpighiales; family Euphorbiaceae; genus Mallotus; species Mallotus nudiflorus. The sequence goes on from CANTUR010001893.1 coordinate 125,905, forward strand.
TCCCCTGTAAAACAGACATCTCTCTACTCAAAAGAGTAGAGCCGACCCTGCAAAGAAAATACACTTCAAAAATAAACACCACAATCAATCACAACCCCTCGGTCGGACTCCAGACTACAATCTGTCGACCGGGGTCCACAAACACAGAAAATATATTCAAATATACCAAAAATATCCTTAAATCATAAAAATACATTTTATAAATAAAAATTACATAATTGACCTTGAAACACTATAAAAATCGATTAAAAACTCATTTTATTTGAAAAATCGTATATTAAATATATAATTGAAAATAATTTCCGGAAAATAGTTTTAATTAGTTAAAAATACCAAATATTTTGTAGAAATCATTTTTATACCTTAAATAACTATTAAAACCAATTAAATTACATTTTTAGACAATTTAGGGTAAAATTACCAAAATACCCCTATATATATATATATACCTAAATTACTTCAAAAATTCACCAAAAATTATACAATTATCCAAAATTAATTTTCTCAACATATTTATCAATAACATCAATAATTAAACTCAATTAACCAATTAAATTCAAATAAAAACACAATTAACTTAATTTTACAAAATCACATAAACTTCAATAATTAACAATAAATACTTAGAAATTCATAAAAATTCCAAATAAATTCCTATAATTCATTTCAACACCTAATTCAACCATAAACTCCAATTTCATAATTTAAATAATTAATTTCCGAAAATTCGAAAATAATATTAAAATATTCAAAAATACCCAAAAATCCAAACAATCTCCAAAAATTCTGTAAAAATTCATACATGAAGATTAAACTACCAGGAACAACATTTGTGAAGGAAGTTTCCATGAATCATCCAAATTGAAGCTCAAAAAAATCGAAAACCAAAAGTGGCCGAAATATTCAACTCAAAACCTAAGCAATTCTAGACCGTTTTAGCTCAAACAAAAGCTAGAATAACACTCACCGGAGCTCAAGGAGAAGATAGAGACCGGCGGTGTCGAAAACGGTGGCCGGAGGAGGGAGAAACGACGTGAGGAATAGTGGGTGGTCCGGCGCCTACCTACGGGAAGAAGAAGAAGAAGAAGAAGAAAAAGAAAAAGAAAGAAAAGGAAAGAGAAAAGAAAAGAAAAAGAAAGAAAAAGGAAAAGAAAAAGAAAAAAAAGAAAAAAGAAAAAAAATAATAAATTTTAATAAAATAATAAATTTTAATAATTTAATAATAAATAAAATAATCAAATAATAATAAATAAATAATAAAATATTAGGGTAATAATAAACCCTAATTAAATAAATATACACACACAAGCTTTATTTATTAATTTAAAAATATGTATGAGTTCATGCAAACCCGTAAATACATTTAACATAATTAATAATAAATTGTTTACGTGGAAATTTCCCCGAAAATGAAAGTCCTGGGAAAATTTTACGTAAAATACTGAAAATAATAGACAGTAATTAAAATAGGTTTAAAATACATATCAACTCATAAAAATATCGTATAAAATACAGAAATCATTAACTCTGCATATCCTGGTACAGTGTAAAAATATTTTAAAAAAACACGGGATATTACAGTCTTCCCCCCTTACAAGAATTCGTCCCCGAATTCTAAAAACAAGATTACAGAATCAGGAAGGAAAGAGATACGGGTAAGAAGCTCGCATCTCAGCTTCAGTCTCCCACGTATGCTCTTCAACTCTGTCGCTACGCCACAAAACCTTGACCATCGGAATCTGCTTCGATCTCAACTGTCGAACTTGATAATCAACGATCGCCACAGGTTCTTCCACAAACGTCAAATCTTCATTCACTTCCACACTGTCTGGTTGCAACACATGTGAAGGATCTGAGATATACTTCCTCAACATCGAGATATGAAATACTGGATGCACCTGTGACATACTCGGAGGTAAATCCAACCGATATGCAACAGTGCCAATTCTCTCCAGAATCTCAAACGGTCCAATATATCTCGGTGCTAACTTACCCTTCCTACCAAATCTCATCACACCCTTCATCGGAGATACTTTCAGAAAAACGAAATCTCCAACCTGAAACTCCACATCTCTGCGCCTAGGATCCGCATAACTCTTCTGTCTGCTAACTGCGGTCTCTAATCTTCGCTTGATCACGGCGACTTTCTCTGCAGCATCCTGAACCATCTCTGGTCCAGTCAAAGCTCTCTCACCGATCTCATCCCCAACACAACGGGGATCTACACTTCCTTCCATACAATGCCTCATATGGTGCCATGCCAATACTGCTATGGTAGCTGTTATTATATGCAAACTCCACAAGCGATAAATGATCATCCCAGCTACCTCCCAAATCCAAGACACACATCCTCAACATATCTTCCAGTGTCTGGATCGTCCTCTCAGACTGACCATCTGTCTGAGGATGAAAAGCAGTACTGAAATCCAACCTAGTGCCCATCGCTTCTTGCAACTTCTGCCAGAAACGAGAAGTAAACACTGAACCTCTGTCTGACACAATGGACACAGGTACTCCATGAAGGCATACAATATGCTTCACATACAACTTCGCCAATCTAGCAACTGAATATGTGGCTTTCACAGGCAAGAAATGTGCAGACTTCGTCAATCTGTCTACAATCACCCAGATGGAATCGTATCCATCCTTCGAACGAGGTAAACCGACCACAAAATCCATAGCTATCCTTTCCCACTTCCACTCGGGAATAGGAAGAGGCTGAAGCTTCCCAGAAGGCTTCTGATGTTCGGCTTTCACTTGCTGACAAGTCAAGCACTTAGCAACATAATCAGCAACATCCTTCTTCAATCCATCCCACCAGTATAAATCTCTGATACTGTGGTACATCTTAGTAACACCAGGATGAACGCTGTAGGCTGTAGAATGTGCTTCCTCTAGGATCTCTTCTCTCAAATCATCCACATCAGGAACACACAATCTACCACTGATCCACAACACACCATCATCATCGAGTGTGAAATCAGTGAACTTCCCTGCTCTGACATTCTCTGCAAGCTCTTCCAGAATAGGATCTCGGCTCTGAGCTGCTTTAATCCTATCCCTCAGTACAGATCGTACTTTAAACTGAGCTAACAGTCCACCTGATCTACTGATCTTCATCATCAGACCTTGATCCACCATCAGATGCAATTCCTGGATCAATGGTCTCCTCTCCACACCGATGTGAGCAAGACTACCTGAGGACTTCCTACTCAAGGCATCTGCTACCACATTAGCTTTACCCGGATGGTAAAGAATCTCGCAATCATAATCCTTCAACAGTTCCAACCATCTCCTCTGCCTCAAATTCAGATCTCGCTGCTGGAAAATGTACTTAAGGCTCTTGTGATCAGTAAATATCTCACAAGTCACCCCGTACAAATAATGTCTCCAAATCTTCAAAGCAAAGATCACTGCAGCCATCTCCAGATCATGTGTGGGATAGTTCTGCTCATGCTTCTTCAACTGCCTCGAAGCATAGGCTATCACCCTTCCATTCTGCATCAACACACAACCAAGACCAATTCTAGAGGCATCACAGTAAACTGTGAACTTATCCACACTATTAGGCAAAGCTAATACTGGCGCTGTGGTCAACTTCTCCTTCAACAACTGAAAACTATTCTCACAAGCTTCTGACCACTCGAATCTAACATTCTTCTGAGTCAAGCGAGTCATAGGGGCTGCTATCCTGGAAAAATCCTGCACAAACCGCCTATAATACCCGGCTAAACCCAGAAAACTCCGAATCTCAGTAACTGAAGTAGGTCTAGGCCACTCAGATACTGCTTCAACCTTCTGTGGATCAACCTGAATACCTTCTTTAGACACTACGTGTCCAAGAAAAGAAACACTCTCCATCCAGAAATCACACTTCGAGAATTTAGCATAAAGCTGATGATCTCTCAGTGTCTGTAGTACAATCCTCAAATGATATACATGCTCTTCCATACTCCTTGAATATATCAGTATATCATCAATGAAGACTACCACAAACTGATCCACATACGGTCGGAATACTCTGTTCATCAGATCCATAAAAGCTGCTGGTGCATTAGTCAAACCAAAAGACATCACCAGAAACTCATAATGACCATATCTAGTGCGGAAAGCTGTCTTAGGAATATCAGCTTCACTGATCCGCAGCTGATGATAACCCGACCTCAAGTCAACCTTAGAAAAGAATTGTGCACCCTGGAGCTGATCAAACAAATCATCAATCCTCGGGAGAGGATACTTGTTCTTCACTGTCACCTTATTCAACTCTCTGTAGTCAATGCACAGTCTCAGGGTACCATCCTTCTTCTTCACAAACAGGACTGGTGCACCCCAAGGAGAAACACTAGGTCTGATAAAACCCTTATCCAACAACTCTTGCAACTGCTCCTTCAACTCTCTCAACTCTGCAGGAGCCATACGATAGGGTGTCATAGATATAGGAGTAATACCTGGAACCACATCAATACAGAACTCAATCTCTCTATGAGGTGGTAAACCTGGCAACTCCTCGGGAAAAACATCAGGAAACTCACAAGCAACAGGAACATCTGTGAGTGACAACTTCTCCACTGACGTATCCCTAACCAATGCCAAAAACCCCTGACAACCTTTCTTCAACAACTTCCTAGCAGAAATAACAGAAATAAGATTCTGAGGTGCTGAACTCCTGTCACCAACAAACTTAAATTCTACTTCACCAGGAATTCTGAAAATCACCTCCTTATTCCTGCAATCAACCACGGCATAGTGCTGAGACAACCAATCCATTCCCAAAATAACATCGAACTCCATCACATCCAACAAAATCAAATCAGCGGGTAATTCTCTATCTCCCACGAGAACTGGACAACCAGAAAGAACAATATCGGTGTCCAAAGAATCACTCAGAGGAGTGGCAACAGACAAAGGAAAAGCCATCCTCGAAGCTTGCCAACAAGATTTAGAAGCAAAAATAGGAGAAACAAACGAATGCGTGGCACCCGGATCAAACAAAACCAAAGCATCCAGGTAACAAACAGAAAGAATACCTGCCACGACTGCATTAGATGCCTGAGCATCCTGCTGAGTCAGATGAAAAACTCTGGCCTGGCCTCGACCTCCCTGCTGACTGGTAGAAGCCTGGCCAACGCCTCTGGCACCTCCTCTAGTACCTCTACCACGACTCTGCTGTGGAACAAACTGAGTAGAACTCTGATGCTGAGCTGGTGGTAACTGAAATGGCATAGGTGCAGCACTAGCAATCGATTGCTGTGGGAATCGCGGAATCTGCTGCTGCTGATATCCGGGGTAAGGACATGATCTGGCAAAATGTCCTGTCTGCCCGCATCTGAAACATGTCAGTGGTGTCAGATAACACGGTCCCTGATGGACTCTACCACAAGTCTGACAAACACTGGCCGCTGATCCAGAACTACGACCACTGCTGCTGCTCGAAGCACCTGACCCAAATCTGAATGATCTACGCTGACCTCCACGACCATGTCTACTGCTCCGATGCACTCGCTGCTGCTGTCTCTGACTCTGCTGAGTCGAACCTCGCTGCTGACTACTCGAACCAACATGAAAACTCGAATACGGAGTAGCCTGCAATCCACTTGACTGAACTCCCAACTGGTAATAATCAGGCATCGCTCCCTGCCTAACTAACCTCAGCTCGATCTCCTTAGCTAGCTCAATCACAGACTCCAGAGTAAGACCTGCTGTGGGCATACCAGCAAAAGCTGAACCCAAACCAGTAACATAGGTAGTAACAGCAAAATACTGATCTCGCATCAGATCCTCAGCATATCTACCCAGACGAAGGAACTCTCGGGTATACTCCTCTACTGATCGATCTCCACGAGAAATACTGGTCAGACGAAGACGATAGCTCAAACGAAGAGGCTCTGGACAAAATCTCCTCATGAATCGCTCTCGAAACTAAGCCCATGTCATCGTCATCATATAGGGCTGGATCATCTGAATAAACCAATCCAAGGCTGGTCCTTCGACAGACAATTCAACGATCATGATCCTCTGGTACTCGGTATGAGCAGTCCGAGTCCTAGTCTCAATCGCATGCAGAAAATCTAAAGGATCAGAAGTCCCATCAAAAGCAATCCTGCCAACTCTGGCATAGAACAAAGCTGCCTCAGGGTCAGACATACCCTGCTGATAGGCAGGCTGAACAGGCTGAACAACTGGAGGAACAGGAATATCAAATTCAGGCTCAACAGGCTCCTCGTCCTGTAACTCTCTCTGCCTACGGCGACCTGCCGCTCCTCGAGGTCTACCCCTGCCACGACCTCTACGTCTAACTGGCGGCTCAGGAGGTAAAACCTCATCCTGAAAAGACTCATCATCCTCGGCCTCAATGACCGGTGGAGCGACACGCGCTCGCCTCCTCATTCTGAAAAGACAAACGGAAAGATTCAAACAAAACAGACAACGGAGGAATAACGCTGAAAACTACAGCAAGGAATACTCATCAAGACATACTCGAACCTAATACACTGCAGTAGTCCAACAGAAAACACAACTTTAAAACTAGGGCCACAACTCACAAAACTAAGCCCTGACACAGAACTCCACTCTGAAACGAACTTCGCTCTGATACCAACTTTGTCACGACCCAAAACAGGGGCCATGACCGGCGCTAGGGGAACGGGAATTCTTTCGAATCCGGAACCCGTAGCAAGCCTAAAAATAAAATAAATATGCAATAATAACCATAAAAATATAATATGCAGCGGAAAATAAAATCATAAATATTACAATATCATCCATAACAACTGGATATAATTCAAAACTCATCACATCGCATATATAATCTCATAAATGTATAATCTTATACAAATCCAGTTTTAACATAATACATCTCTTTAAAATAAAGTACATAAAATCCAATGCTGTAATTTACAGCTACTGCAGTGTCTAGATAAAATAAATCAGACTCAAGTAGACAATTTACATAAAGAAGCCGGGGCGGAAGAAATCCGGCGTATCGACCTGCTACTGAGGTCTGAGGAAGTTGACTCTCCTGAAAAATAGTCAACGGAGGGGAGTCAGACCTCACTGAGTGAATTACTATAGTATATATACATACACTCTAAGTGATAATGCATACAGTCAACAGTATATGAATAATATGTATATATACAGGCAAGTTCATACAGATGCAGAAAAATCATTTTATATATTTTGTCTGAAAATCAACTTTTATGAAGGATCACATAGAACCCTAGAATATCGCAACCTCAGAAAAATAGTGTTAAACAACACTCTAGCCATACAGGCTCACTAATTCCAAATATATCCACTTAATCCATATGGACAGTAGACTGGCCCCGAGACACTAAGTCAACCGAGCTCCAGCAGTCTGACTGCCAGTGTGATTGGCCCCGAGACACTTGGTCAACCGAGCTCCAGCAATCACACCCACAAACCACATCTCACACATCCAATAATCATAATCAAATCGATATCCACAAATAGTCAGTAATAAAGCCTAAATACTATAGGCGTACCGGTACGTACTCGGTCCTAGTGCTGCCCACTAGGTAGCACGTTCTATTGATATCCTTCAGTAATAAATAATAAAACATTCATTCACAAATACATGATGCATGAATTTAAATAAATCAACAATATAAACCATATATATACCGAAAATATACCAAACATAAACCAGGTATATTTTGAGTATATATACGTCAAATAAATTCAATCAAATCATGAATTAAACTAAAAATATATTTAAAAACATTTTAAATATATTTTATTAATAAAACATGTATATAATTTATTATATACCAAAAATATACCAAAAATATACTTGAATATAAATCATGTTATTTATGCATATTCAGTCAAAATAAAACATGCATTTTCTAAATCATGCGTCCTAAGCATATATATATAATATAGTAACTCACCTAATGCGCTCCACGAGACAGGTCCGACGGGCCTGGTCCACTAACCCTCGGTCTCGGCGCAACTAAACAAGAAATAATTACTCGACATCAGAATAACCCTAACAGAAATCCTAGAATTCAATCTAGAGTATTAAATACAGAATCGAAAATTAGGGTTCGACTGGATATCACGTTTTACGAGAATTCCACCGGAAATCCGGCAGAACCTCCCCTGTAAAACAGACATCTCTCTACTCAAAAGAGTAGAGCCGACCCTGCAAAGAAAATACACTTCAAAAATAAACACCACAATCAATCACAACCCCTCGGTCGGACTCCAGACTACAATCTGTCGACCGGGGTCCACAAACACAGAAAATATATTCAAATATACCAAAAATATCCTTAAATCATAAAAATACATTTTATAAATAAAAATTACATAATTGACCTTGAAACACTATAAAAATCGATTAAAACTCATTTTATTTGAAAAATCGTATATTAAATATATAATTGAAAATAATTTCCGGAAAATAGTTTTAATTAGTTAAAAATACCAAATATTTTGTAGAAATCATTTTTATACCTTAAATAACTATTAAAACCAATTAAATTACATTTTTAGACAATTTAGGGTAAAATTACCAAAATACCCCTATATATATATATATACCTAAATTACTTCAAAAATTCACCAAAAATTATACAATTATCCAAAATTAATTTTCTCAACATATTTATCAATAACATCAATAATTAAACTCAATTAACCAATTAAATTCAAATAAAAACACAATTAACTTAATTTTACAAAATCACATAAACTTCAATAATTAACAATAAATACTTAGAAATTCATAAAAATTCCAAATAAATTCCTATAATTCATTTCAACACCTAATTCAACCATAAACTCCAATTTCATAATTTAAATAATTAATTTCCGAAAATTCGAAAATAATATTAAAATATTCAAAAATACCCAAAAATCCAAACAATCTCCAAAAATTCTGTAAAAATTCATACATGAAGATTAAACTACCAGGAACAACATTTTTGAAGGAAGTTTCCATGAATCATCCAAATTGAAGCTCAAAAAAATCGAAAACCAAAAGTGGCCGAAATATTCAACTCAAAACCTAAGCAATTCTAGACCGTTTTAGCTCAAACAAAAGCTAGAATAACACTCACCGGAGCTCAAGGAGAAGATAGAGACCGGCGGTGTCGAAAACGGTGGCCGGAGGAGGGAGAAACGACGTGAGGAATAGTGGGTGGTCCGGCGCCTACCTACGGGAAGAAGAAGAAGAAGAAGAAGAAAAAGAAAAAGAAAGAAAAGGAAAGAGAAAAGAAAAGAAAAAGAAAGAAAAAGGAAAAGAAAAAAAAAAAAAAAGAAAAAAGAAAAAAATAATAAATTTTAATAAAATAATAAATTTTAATAATTTAATAATAAATAAAATAATCAAATAATAATAAATAAATAATAAAATATTAGGGTAATAATAAACCCTAATTAAATAAATATACACACACAAGCTTTATTTATTAATTTAAAAATATGTATGAGTTCATGCAAACCCGTAAATACATTTAACATAATTAATAATAAATTGTTTACGTGGAAATTTCCCCGAAAATGAAAGTCCTGGGAAAATTTTACGTAAAATACTGAAAATAATAGACAGTAATTAAAATAGGTTTAAAATACATATCAACTCATAAAAATATCGTATAAAATACAGAAATCATTAACTCTGCATATCCCGGTACAGTGTAAAAATATTTTAAAAAAACACGGGATATTACAAAAAGAAACGTAAAACACTATTCATGTCCCATTTTTCTTTCTTTTTTTCTTTTTACAGAAACTTCTCTTCTTCCCTTCGTGCAACCCGATCCTCAACCCTCACTGTGGATCCCCGATGTCCGGCCGGCCATCCACCACACCCTGTCACCTTCCGTCGTCTTCCTCTTCCTTCCTTGGCGCCGGTAACGTTCGTTTTTGGAAAGAAGCCGAAACTCCATTAAATCCGGCCAATCTTCTTTTCGACCACCATTTCCTTCGATTCCAATGTCTTTCTCTTCCTCTTGCTCCGGTGAGTCCTAATCCAAGCTTAGTTTAAGCTTAAACCTCCATTTTCTTGAGTTATGTTTGATTTTTGTTTATGGAGCATTAGGGTTTTGAATTTTTTTTAAGCTTGATCTTGATGAATCTTGCAATCTTCCTTCACAAAAGTTGTTCTTGGAAGCTTAATCTACTTTCATGATTTTTTTTGTGATTTTTAGAATTTATTTTGATTTTTGTGAATTTTTGAATATTTTAATATTATTTTATTAATTTTCGTAAATTAATTATATAAATTGTAAAATTGTGATTTTTGATGTTATTAGTGGTTATTATTAATTTTAGAGTTGAGTTTATAATTTTTTTGAATTTTGTGTAATTTTTATAATTATTTTTAGTTTATGTCAATTTTGAAAATATAGGTTAAATATATATTTTGTTAAAAGTAGTTGGTTAAATATATGTTTTTGTTGATATTATGGAGATATATGTTGATAAAATAATTTTTATATATTTATATAATTTTTATTGAATTTTTTTGAGTACTATTAGTATTTTGTGTATTTTTAAATATTAGGGTTAATTTGGTAATTTGGTGGTAATTTTAGTTGAATATTATGTTTAATTGATTTTTATAATATTTGAGATATAAAAATGATTTTTACAAATTATTTACTATTTTTAACTAAATAAACTAATTTTCAAAAATTGTTTTCAAATAATATATTATATATTATTTTGATAATAAAATGAGTTTTTATAACTTTTTGTTATATTATTCGGCTAATTAAGTTAATTGGAATTATAAAATGAATTTTTATTAATATTGTGTAATTATTGTAAAAAAATGGATTTTTAATAATATTATAATATTATTTGGGATTTTAATTAATTATTTGGAAAAATAATTATTTTGGTGTTTAATGTTAAATATACTGTATTTTGATATTTTGAGGGTATTTATGGTAATTATTGATTTTTAATATATTTTATTGTATTATTTGAATTTTGGTGAATTATGGACCTCGGTTAGGGAATTTTTGTAGTTCGGGATCCCAACCGAGGGTTGTGTGAATTTCTATACTCGAAGTGTATTTTCCTTGCAGGACCGGCTCTACTTTTTAGTAGAGAGATGTTCGTTTTACAAAGGAGTTCTGCCGAATTTTTGATAGAAATTCTCGTTAAAACGTGACACCGGGCAAATCTCAATTCCGTGTCAGTCTGTATTTTTGTAATCCTAGATCGAGTCTCTAGAAGTTTAAGTTAGAATTTATTATGATGGTTGTTATTTTATTTTTTCTAGCTGCGTTGAGACAGAGACCTAATGGACTGGGCCCGCCGAGTCTGTCTCGAAGAGCGCACACCAGTGAGTTATTATACTGTATATATATGCAGAGCATATATGATGCCATGACTTAGGATTTTTATTTTCATTATATGTTTAAACATTAATTTAATTAAATATGATTTGGTATATTTTCGGTTTATTTTTAGTACATTTTTGATATATGTATGTTAGATATTTAAGTTTATGTATTGTTATAATTTAATATTTATACATGATTTAAATGTGCATCGAACCATAATTATTTTATTAAATGATTAGTATAATTTAGGTTATTCTTAAATAATTGCATGCTATATTATAAACCTACACTTAAATTATTTTTAAGTTTATTTTTGGTATATTTTGATTTATTTCCAAATAAATACATGTTTTATTATTAAATTAAACCTAACACATTAGTGGTACATTTAGGGTTTATTTTTTTTATATATATGCATGCTAGATAATTAGGTTTATTTTTAGTATATTTGTGAATATATGTTAAACCTAAACACATATTTAAATGAATATTTATGCATAAATGTTTTATTAAATGATTTGTGTACTTAGGATATATCTTTTGTATATTTGTATATTTTTAAGAAAATGCATGTTATATTATTGTTACTCATTTAAATTATTTTTTTACCATATTAATGATTTATCTTTAGTTTATTTCATATTTTATTTGACATATATATATATATATATATATATATGGTTGGTTTTACTATTATGAATATTGTTCTACATTAATTATTTTCCGAATGAATGATTTATTTGAATGAAGGATATCAATAGAACGTGCTTCCTAGTGGGCAGCACTAGGACCGTGTACGTATCGGTGCGAAAGAATAGGGTTGAGTGAGAGTTAATTTTGGGTGATTATAATTGATTTGATTGATTTGACTAAGATTAATGGTATGTTAGATAGTGTGATTGCGGGGGCCAATCACACTGACAGTCAGACTGCTGGAGCTCGGTTTGACTTAGTGTCTCGGGGCCAGTCTACTGTCCATAAGTGAATTGAATGATCTATTGGGTTGATTGAGATGTGAGGTGATAGATAGTGTGATTGCTGGAGCTCGGTTGACCAAGTGTCTCGAGGCCAATCACACTGATAGCCAGACTGTTGGAGCTCGATCGACTTAGTGTCTCGGGATCAGTCTGCTGTCCAGTTTGGAATAAGTGTTCTATTTGGAATCAAGTGAGCCTGTATGGCTAGAGTGATGATGAGATTATTTGAGGTTGTTATTATTTAGGGTTCTATGGATCCTTCATGAGTTTAATCAAACGTTTTCTACATGTAGTATATTTATAAAAGCAGAGTTTGGCATTCGTGTGAAATGTGTGTATATATATATATATATAAGAATGCCTGATTGTTATGGTTTAGTTTGCATGTATATATAGTATAATAATTCACTCAGTGAGGTTTGACCCCCCCCTCAATTATTTTTTTCAGGAGATCCCACATCGTCAGACCTTAGTTGTAGAGTTTCCTCGCCGGTATTCTTCAGTCCCGGCTATTTTATGCAAATAAAGGTTTTTTTTTTAATATTTTTATGGATTTTGATGATTTTTATTATTTTACTTTTTAATATTTTTGGTTTTGATTGCAAACATCGATTGGAAATTGTGCAGTTCGGTGTCCTAACCCGAGATATTGTGCATCTATGGATTTTAGAAGTGTTTTTTTTTTGTAGAATTAGCCCTACTTTTGTAGGGAGACGTCCGTTTTACAAAGGAGACTGTCGAATTTTTTATAAATTTCTCGTAAAATGTGACAATCGATCCGAGTCTAGTTTTGGAATTTTGATCGAGTCTTTCTATAGTAATCCTAATAGTGTAAAGTTAGAAATTTACTCTGATTTATTATTATTTATTTTTCTAGTTGTGCCTAGACTGAGACCTATCGGAACAGACTCATCCAGTCAGTCTCGAGGAGCGCAAACATGTGAGTTATTATACTATATATACATCGCCTTTAGGATGCATGATTTAGAATATTCATGTTTTAATATGTATTTATTCATGAATTATTTTATTAAATGTTTAATATATGTTAGGTATATTTTTGATATATTTTAAAATAAATACATGTTATATTTTTGATATATATTTAGCATGATTTTAGTATGTGATTGATTTTTATTGGCATATTTTTATGGTTGATTTCGAATTTATTTAACATATACATACTTAAAATATATTTAGTTTATTTTAGGTATATTTCTGGTGTATATATAGTTTATTTTATTATTATGAATGTTATTATGCATTATTTATTTTCCCATATGTATGTTTAATTTTAATTAAAGGATATCAATAGAACGTGTTGTCACGACCCAAAATAGGGGTCATGACCGGCGCTAGGGAACGGGAATTCTTTTGAATCCGGAACCCGTAGCAAGCCTAAAAATAAATAAAACATGCAAAAGTAATAATAATAACATAATTAAATAAAATATTATGCAACGGAATAAAATCATAAATATCAAAATAATAATCCACCACGGGATTTAAACCAAATCCATATCTCATATATAAATAAATCCTTTAATACAAGTTTCAGTTCAAATATTCAAAGTACATATCTCTCACAGATATAATACATAAAACCCATAATTTATCTACAACTACTGCAGTGTCTAGATTATAAAATAAAACTCAGATAAGCAATTTACATAAAGAAGCTGGGGCGGAAGAAATCCGGTGTACAGGCCTGCTACTAAGGTCTGATGAAGATGACTCTCCTGAAAAATAGTCAACGGAGGGGAGTCAGACCTCACTGAGTGAATTACTATAATATATATACATGCATACTAAATGTCAATGCACACAATCAAAAGTATATATATAATAAGCATATATACAAGCAAATACACATAGATGCAATAAAATCATTTTATATATTTTTTAGTGAAAATCACAGTTCATGAAGGATCAAATAGAACCCTAGAAAATCGCAATCTCAAAATAGTGTTAGACAACACTCTAGCCATAATAGGCTCACTTATTCCAAATATATCACTTATTCCATTTGGACAGTAGACTGGCCCCGAGACACTAAGTCAACCGAGCTCCAGCAGTCTGACTGTCAGTGTGATTGGCCCCGAGACACTTGGTCAATTGAGCTCCAGCAATCACACTCCCAAATCACATCTGTCATGACCCAAAACAAGGGCCATGACCGGCGCTAAGGAACGAGAATTCTTTCAAATCCGGAACTCGTAGCAAGCCTAAAAATAAAATAAACATGCAATAGTAATAATAATAACACAATTAAATAAAATACTGTGCAGCGGAATAAAAATCATAAATATAAAAATAATAATTCACCACCAAGGAATTTAAATCAAATTCTTATCTCATATATAAATAAACTCTTTAATACAAGTTTCCATTCAAATTCGCAAAGTACATAACTCGCAATTTATTTACAACTACTGCAGTGTCTAGATTATAAAAAATAAAACTCAAGTGAGCAGTTTGCATAGAGAAGCCGGAGCGGAAGAAATCCGGCGTACAGGCCTGCTACTGAGGTCTGAAGAAGAAGAAGACTCTCCTGAAAAATGGTCAATAGAGGGGAGTCAGACCTCACTGAGTGAATTACTATAATATATATACATGCATACTAAATGGCAATGCATACAGTCAATAGTATATATCTAATATGTATATATACAGGCAAATACATACAGATGCAATAAAATCATTTTATATATTTTTATTGAAAATCACTGTTTATGAAGGATCAAATAGAACCCTAAAAAATTGTAACCTCAAACAGTGTTAGACAACACTTTAGCCATACAGGCTCACTTATTCCAAATATGGTCACTTGATCCATTTGGATAGTAGATTGGCCCCGAGACACTAAGTCAACCGAACTCCAGCAGTCTGACTGTCAGTGTGATTGGCCCCGAGACACTAGGTCAACCGAGGCTCCAGCAATCACACTCCCAAATCACATCTCACACATCAAATAAATCAATTCCAATTAATATCCACAATCTGGTTAGTAATATAGCATAAATGCTATAAGTGTACCGTACGTACTCGATCCTAGTGCTGCCCACTAGGTAGCACTTTCTATTGATATCCTTCATTATAATTATAAAACATACATTCATAAATAAATGATGCATGTAATTGAAATAAATAGCAACACAAACCATATATATACTAAAAATATACCAAAAGTAAACCAGGTATATTTCGAGTATATATACATCAAATAAATCCAATATATTTGCAAAATAAACTAAAAATAAACCATGAATATACCTAAAAACATTTTTAAGAATAATTTATTAATTAAACATGCATATAGTTTAAAATATACCAAAATATACCGAAAATATACCAACATAAAACTAAGTAATTATTAAACCATTAATGCATATTTTATCAAAATAAAACATATATTCTAAAAATCATGCACCCTAAACATATATATATAAAATAGTAACTCACACTTAGTGCGCTCCTCGAGATGGGTCCGACGGGCCTGGTCCACTAGGCCTCGGTCTCGGTACAACTAAATAAACAATAAATAACGGACATCAGAATAAACCTAACAGAAAATCCTAGAAACTCGATCTAGAATATTAGACACAGAATCAAAATTAGGGTTTGACCGGACATCACGTTTTACGAGAATTCTATCAAAAATCCTACAGAACCTCCCCTGTAAAACAGACATCTCTCTACTCAAAGAGTAGAGCCGGTCCTGTAAAGAAATACACTTTGAAAAACAAACACAGAAACACATCCACAACCCCTCGCTCGGACTTCAAACTACAGTCTACCGACCGGGGTCCACAATCACAGAACAATTATGAAAATATCAAAAATGCCCTTATATCACAGAAATACATTTAATAAGTAGAAATTACATAATTAACCTTAAAACATAGTAAAAACGATAAAAACTCATTTTATTTAGAAAAATCGTATATTATATATATAATTGAAAATAATTTATGAAAAATAGTTTTAATTAATTAAAAATATTAAATAATTTGTAGAAATCATTTTTATACCTTAAATAACTATTAAAACCAATTTAATTACATTTTTAGCCAATTTAGTATAAAATTACCAAAATACCCCTATATATAAATATACTAAAATTACTCCAAAAATTCACCAAAAATAATACAATTATCCAAAATTAATTTTCTCAACATTTTTATCAATAATATAAATAATTAAACTCAATTAACCAATTAAATTCAATTAAAAACATAATTAACCTAATTTTCCAAAATTACATAAACCTAATTAAATTCAAAATAAATACATAGAAATTCATAAAAATTCCAAATAAATTTCTATAATTCATTTTAACACCTATATTTATCATAAAACATAATTTCATAATTTATTTAATTAATTTCTGAAAATTAGAAAATAATAATAAAATATTCAAAAATACCCAAAAATCAAAATAATTCCCAAAAATTTCACAAAAATTCACACATGGAGATTAAGCTAAGGGGAACAACATTTGTGAAGGAATTTTTCATGAATCAATCATTTGAAGCTCAAAAAAAATAAAAAAACCCTAAGATGGCCAAATTGAAAAATTGACAAAAACCTTACCAAATCAAGTTTTAAGCTTAAACAAAGCTTGGAATTGTCTTCTATGGCTTCAAGGGAGTCCAACAACACCAGAATGAAGGAATTGGTGGCCGAAATAGTGAGGTGTGAAGAAAATGGGACTTTTGGCCAAAATGGAAGAAAACAAGCTGACCGGCGCCGGGGGAAGACGACTGGAGCGGTGAGGCAACGGAGGAGGACGGTGTCACAACCCAAAACAAGGGCCATGACCGACGCTAGGGAACGGAAATTCTTCGAATCCGGAACCCGTAGCAAGCCTAAAAATAAAATAAACATGTAATAGTAATAATAACAACATATGATGCAGCGAAAATAAAAAATCATTAATATAATAATAATATTTGCACCAATTGAATTTAAATTAAATCCTCATCTCATATATATAAACCTTTTAATACAAATCCAGTCCAAATATAATACAACATCTCTTTAACAATTTAATGACTACTGCAGTGTCTAGATAAAATAAAACTCGAGACTCAGATAAGCAGTTTACATAAAAAAAAATTGGGGCGGAAGAAATCCGGCATATAGGCCTGCTACTGAGGTCTGAAGATGATGACTCTCCTAAAAAATAGTCAACGGAGGGGAGTCAGACCTCACTGAGTGAATTACTATAATATATATACATGCATACTAAATGACAATGCATACAATCAATAGTATATATCTAATATGTATATATACAGGCAAATACACACAGATGCAGTAAAATCATTTTATATATTTTATTGAAAATTATTATTTATGAAGGATCACATAGAACCCTAGAATATCGCAACCTCAAAAACAGTGTTAGACAACACTCTAGCCATACAGGCTCACTTATTCCAAATATATTCACTTGATCCATTTGGACAGTAGACTGGCTCCGAGACACTAAGTCAATCGAGCTCCAGCAGTCTGACTGTCGGTGTGATTGGCCCCGAGACACTTGGTCAATCGAGCTCCAGCAATCACACTCCCAAATCATATCACACACATCCAATAATCATATCCAATCAATATCCACAAATGGTTAGTAATATAGCCTAAATGCTATAAGCGTACCGGTACATACTCGGTCCTAGTGCTGCCCACTAGGTAGCACGTTCTATTGATATCCTTCATTAAAATATAAGGCATACATTCATAAAAATAAATGATGCATGAATTTAAATAAAATAGCAACATAAACCATATATATACTAGAAATATACCAAAAATAAACCAAGTATATGTCAAGTATATATACGTCAAATAAATCCAATTAAATTACAAATTAAGCTAGAAATATATATTTAAAAACATTTTAAACATAATTCATTAATAAAACATGCATATAATTTAATATATACCAAAAATAAACCAAAAGTAAACTAAAAATAAACTTAAATACTAATCAAATTATTTATGCATATATCATCAAAATAAAACATGCATTTCTAAATCATGTACCCTAAAGCATATATATATAAAATAGTAACTCACACTTAGTGTGCTCCACGAGATGGGTCCAACGGGCCTGGTCCACTAGGTCTCGGTCTCAGCACAACTAAATAAAAAATAAAATAACAGACATCAGAATAAACCTAACAGAAAATCCTAAAAAACTCGATCTATAATATTAGACACAGAATCAGGAATTAGGGTTCGACCAGATATCACGTTTTACGAGAATTCTACCAAAAATTTGGCAGAACCTCCCCTGTAAAATGGACATCTCTCTACTCAAAGAGTAGAGCTGACACTGCAAAGAAACACACTTTGAAAAACAGGCACAACAACTCATCCACAACCCCTCGGTCGGACTCCAAACTACAGTCTACCGACCGGGGTCTACAATTCACGAAATAATTTTAGAATTACCAAAAATACCCTCATAACATAGAAATTTATTTTATAAATAGAAATTACATAATTAGCCTTAAAACACAGTAAAAACCGATAAAAACTCATTTTATTAGTAAAATCGTATATTATATATATAATTGAAAATAATTCATGAAAATTAGTTTTAATTAGTTAAAAATACTAAATAATTTGTAGAAATAATTTTTATACCTTAAATAACTATTAAAACCAATTAAATTACATTTTTAGCCAATTTAGGGTAAAATTACCAAAATACCCCTATATATATATAAATATACTAAAATTACTCCAAAAATTCACCAAAAATAGTATAATTATCCAAAATTAATTTTATCAACATATTTATCAATAATATCAATAATTAAACTCAATTAACCAATTAATTTCAATTAAAAACACAATTAACCCTATTTTTCAAAAATTCCATAAAGTAATTAAATTCAAAATAAATACATAGAAATTCATAAAAATTCCAAATAAATTTATATAATTCATTTCAACACCTATATTTATTATAAAACACAATTTCATAATTTAATTAATTAATTTTCGAAAATTAGAAAATAATATTAAAATATTCAAAAATACTCAAAAATCAAAATAATCTCCAAAAATTCTAAAAAAATTCACACATGTAGATTAAGCTACTATGATCTAAATTTGTTAAGGGACTTTTCATGAATCAACAAGAAAAATTCAAAAAAAAATCACAAACCTAATTCGGCCAAAATGAAAAAAAATTAAAAAACAAGGAATTCAAGGGAATTTAAGCTCAAACCAAAGCTAGAATCAATATTACCGTTGCTTGGGGAGTCCAAAGACACCGAAATGTGAAGTTTGGTGGCCAGAGGAGGAAGAAACGTTGAAGCTTGCATTTCGGCCAAAAATGGCAGAAACGGAGCTGCTCGCTGCCGGAGAAGAAGACTAGGGGCGGCGGAGCAAGCTGGAAGTGGAGGTGGCACGGTGGCAGGTGCAGTGATGGTAGGTGATCGGGAGTAGCAGCGGTGAGGGAGGTTGGGTCCGACGGAAAAGGAAGAATGAAGAAAAGAAAAAGAAAGGGAAAAGAAAAAGAAAAGAAAGAAAAAGAAAAAGAAAAAGAAAAAAGAAAAATAATAAATATATATATATATATATATATATATTTTAATATAGTATATTAATAAAATACTTGGAAAAATCACACACCACACATTTAATATTTTAATAATTTATATACTACATAAAAATAATTAACTAACAATAAACCAAATAAATAAATAATAAAATATTAGGGTAATAAATTAAAACCTAATTAAATAAATATATACACACATAAGCTTTATTTAGTATTTTAAAAATATGTATGAGTTCATGCAATTATGGAAATTCATTTAAAATAATTAAATATAAATAGTTTACTTATGAATTTCCCTGAAAATGCAAGTCCCGGGAAAATTTTACGTAAAGCACTTAAAATAATAATAAACAATTAAAATTAGCTTTAATTAAATAGCAAACTCATAAAAATTTCATAAATATATACAAAAATTATTAATACTGCATATCCCGATGCAGAATAAAAATATTTAAAAACACGGGATATTACAGTCTTCCCCCCTTACAAGAATTCGTCCCCGAATTCCAGAAAGAAAATGATCACAAGATCAAGAAGGAAAGAGATACGGGTAAGAAGCTCGCATCTCAGCTTCAGTCTCCCACGTATGCTCCTCAATTCTGTTGCTACGCCACAGAACTTTGACCATCGGAATCTGCTTCGAACGCAATTATCGAACTTGATAATCTACGATCGCCACAGGTTCTTCCACAAATGTCAAATCTTCACTCACTTCTACACTGTCGGGTTGCAACACATGTAAAGGGTCTAAGATATATTTCCTCAGCATCGAGATATGAAACACCGGATGCACTTGTGACATACTCGGAGGCAAATCCAACCGATATGCAACAGTGCCAACTCTCTCCAGAATCTCAAACGGTCCGATATATCTTAGTGCTAACTTACCCTTCCTGCCAAATCTCATCACACCCTTCATCAGAGATACCTTCAGAAAAATGAAATCTCCAACCTGAAACTCCACATCTCTGCACCTAGGATCCGCATAGCTCTTCTGTCTGCTAACTACGGTCTCTAATCTGCGCTTAATCACGGTGACTTTCTCTACAGCATCCTGAACCATCTCAGGTCCAGTCAAAGCTCTCTCACCAATCTCATCCTAACTCAAAAGGGATCTACACTTCCTTCCATACAATGCCTCATACAGTTCCATACCAATACTGCTATGGTAGCTATTATTATATGCAAATTCTACGATTGGCAAATGATCATCCCAGCTACCTCCCAAATCCAAGACACAAATCCTCAATATATCTTTCAGTGTCTGGATCGTCCTCTCAGACTGACCATCTGTCTGAGGATGAAAAGCAATACTGAAGTCTAACCTAGTGCCCATCGCTTCCTGCAACTTCTGCCAAAAATGAGAAGTAAACGCTGAACCTCTATCTGACACAATGGACACAGGTACTCCATGAAGGCACACAATATGCTTCACATACAACTTCGCTAATCTAGCTACAGAATAAGTGGCTTTCATAGGTAGGAAATGTGCAGACTTCGTCAACCTGTCTATAATCACCCAGATGGAATCGTATCCATCCTTAGAACGGGTAAACCTACCATAAAATCCATAGCTATCCTTTCCCACTTTGTAATATCCCGTATTTTTAAATATTTTATTACTGCATCGGGATATGCAGTGTTAATAATTTTTAAATATGATATTGATATTTCATGAGTTGTTGATTAATTAAAATTGATTTTTAATTTTTTTAATATTATTTTGAGTACTTTACGTAAAATTTTCCCAGGACTTGCATTTTCGGGGAAATTGATACGTAAACTATTTATATTTAATTATTTTAAATGAATTTCCATAATTGCATGAACTCATACATATTTTTAAAATACTAAATAAAGCCTATATGTGTATTTATTTAATTAACTAGGGTTTAATTAATTACCCTAATATTTTATTATTTATTAATTTATTTTAATATTATTTAATTATTTTTTTTAGGTGTATTAAATTTTAAAATATTAAATTTTTAGAGTGTGGTGTATATTTAATGTGTGTAATTTAATATTATTTTAATATATAGTATAAAGTATATATATATATATATATATATATATATATACATATATACATTTAATATTAACAAATTATAAAAGTTTGGTTTAATTACAAAACTGCCACTCCAGCTCCTTCTTCATCCCCATTCCCCCTCACCGTCCGCCGCTGCTACCGCCGATTTCTTGCCGTTGGTGTGCCGTCCGGCGTGCCACCTCCTTCCTCAGCCATCCCCGCCGCCTGTTGCAGTCGTTTCCGACGTTTGGAGGTCGATTTCGATCGGAGAAGCCGAAAGTGGGAGCAACATCGTTCACAACGTTTTCGGCCACCGTTTTTGACATCGCCAGTCTATTTATTCTCCTTGAGCTCCGGTGAGTGTGATTCCAAGCTTTGTTTCACTTAAAATGGTCTTGATTTGCTTAGGTTTCGATTTTTCGAATTCGGCCATATTAGGGTTCTTGATTTTTTTGAACTTCAATTTGATTTATTCATGAAAAATTCCTTCACAAATGTTGATCCTAGTAGCTTAATCTACATTTTTGAATTTTTTTGGAATTTTTGGAGATTATTTTGATTTTTGGGTATTTTTTAATATTTTAATATTGTTTTCTAATTTTAGGAAATTAATTAAATAAATTATGAAATTGTATTTTATGATAAATATAGGTGTTGAAATGAATTATAGAAATTTATTTTGAATTTTTATGAATTTCTATGTATTTATTTTGAATTATTTAGGTTTATGTAATTTTGGGGAAAATTAGGTTAATTGTGTTTTTAATTGAAATTAATTAGTTAATTGAGTTTATTTATTGATATTATTGATAAATATTTTGAGAAAATTAATTTTGGATAATTATACTATTTTTGGTGAATTTTTGGAGTAATTTTAGTATATTTATATATAGGGGTATTTTGGTAATTTTACCCTAAATTGACTAAAAATGTAATTTAATTGGTTTTAATAGTTATTTAAGGTATAAAAATGATTTATACAAATTATTTAGTATTTTTAAATAATTAAAACTAATTTTTGTGAATTATTTTCAAATATATATATAATATACGATTTTATTAATAAAATGAGTTTTTATCGGTTTTTACTGTGTTTTAAGGCTAATTATGTAATTTTTACTTATAAAATGAATTTCTATGATATAAGGGTATTTTTGGTATTTTACAATTGTTCTATGAATTGTGGACCCCGGTCGGTAGACTGTAGTTTAGAGTCCGACCGAGGGGTTGTGGATGAGTTATTGTGCATGTTTTTCGAAGTGTGTTTCTTTGCAGGGCCGGCTCTACTCTTTGAGTAGAGAGATGTCCATTTTACAAGGGAGGTTCTGTCGAATTTTTGGTAGAATTCTCGTAAAATGTGATGTCTGGTCGAATTCTGTGTCTAATATTCTAGATCGAGTTTTTAGGATTTTCTGTTAGGTTTATTCTGATGTCTGTTATTTATTGTTTGTTTAGTTGCGCCGAGACCGAGGCCAAGTGGACCATCTCGTGGAGCGCACTAAGTGTGAGTTACTATTCTATATATATATGCTTTAGGGTGCATAATTTAGAAATGTATGTTTT
Organism: Mallotus nudiflorus; assembly: GCA_947683625.1. Classification (NCBI taxonomy): domain Eukaryota; kingdom Viridiplantae; phylum Streptophyta; class Magnoliopsida; order Malpighiales; family Euphorbiaceae; genus Mallotus; species Mallotus nudiflorus. The sequence continues at coordinate 149,377 of CANTUR010001893.1, forward strand.
ATTTTGATTAAATATGCATAAATGGTTTGATTATTACTTAAATTTATTTTTAGTTTATCTTTGGTTTATGTTCTGTATATTTTAAATTATATGCATGCTTTATTAACCATTTATGTTTAAAATGTTTTTGAATATATTTCTAGCTTATTTTGCTATTATATTAGATCTGTTTGACGTATATATACTCGAAATATACCTGGTTTACTTTTGGGTATATTTCTAGTATATATATGGTTTATGTTGCTATTTTATTCAAATTCATGCATCATTTATTTGTGAATGTATGTTTTATATTTAATAAATGAAGGATATCGATAGAACGTGCTACCTAGTGGGCAGCACTAGGACCGAGTGCGTACCGATACGCTTATAGCATTTAGGCTATATTACTAACCTATTTATGGATATTGATTGGATATGATTATTTGATGTGTGAGATAGAATTTAGGAGTGTGATTACTGGAGCTCAATTGACCAAGTGTCTCGGGGCCAATCACACTGACAGTCAGACTGCTGGAGCTCAATTAACTTAGTGTCTCGGGGCCAGTCTACTGTCCATAAGTGAATTGAATGATCTATTGGGTTGATTGAGATGTGAGGTGATGGATAGTGTGATTGTTGGAGCTCGGTTGACCAAGTGTCTCGGGGCCAATCACATTGACAGCCAGACTGCTGGAGCTCGATCGACTTAGTGTCTCGGGGCCAGTCTGCTGTCCAAATTGGAATAAGTGTTCTATTTGGAATCAAGTGAGCCTGCATGGCTAGAGTGATGATAGGGTTGTTGAGGTTGTTATTATTAGGGTTCTATGGATCCTTCATGAATTTAATCAAATGTTTTTCTACATTTAGTATATTTATAAAAGCAAAGTTTGGCATTCGTGTGAAATGTGTGTATATACATATATATATAAGAATGCATGATTGTTATGGTTTAGTTTGCATGTATATATAGTATAATAATTCACTCAGTGAGGTCTGACCCCCCTCAATTATTTTTTTTCAAGAGATTCCATATTGTCAGACCTTAGTTGTAGAGTTCCTCGTCGGTGTTCTTCAGTCCCTGCTGTTTTATGCAAATGTATATTCTGAACTTTGAATTGTATTCTAGAAACTGCAGTAGTAGTGTCACTATATTGGAAGTGTATTATTTTGTTTGGATATTAAATACTCTGAGAATTTGTATTTGAACATTGTACGAATATGTATTCATTTATAAAAGGATTTGGAGTATTTATTTTATTTATTGATTCAGAAAAATTTTAATTTGGTCGTACTTTTATATAATTATTGTATGATTTTATTTTCTAAGGCTTGCTACGGGTTCCAGATTCGAAAGAATTCCCGTTCCTTAGCGCCGGTCATGACTCCTAGTTTGGGTCGTGACAAAGTTGGTATCAGAGTTGAGTTCTGTGTCAAGGCTTAGTTGTTTGAGTTGTGGCCCTAGTTTTCGAAGTTGTGTTTTCTGTTAAACTACTGCAGTGAATTAGGTTCGGTCATGTCTTTGAAAAGTCTTCCTTGCATTAGGAATTCCGCGTAATCGTTAGGGTGTCTGTTGATGTTTGTGATTATTTGAACTATTTGTTTATTTTTGCTCCTTGTTGATTGCCTTGAGCGTGAATCGCTCCTTCGATCGATGAGATCGATGATAGTTGATCTTCTGAGCATAAGGTTCTACCCCCTATGCATCCTGTTAGGTGTAGGGGTAGAGATGGATTTAGAAGGCCTGATGATCACTGTTGACAATGGGAATAACTGAATGAGGAGCTGGTGGCTTAGCATTGTAATGATGTTACTTCTGCAACAAGAGTTTTGGAGGATGCGATGCTGATACGTTCGATCGTTCAGCAGATGTAATTTCTTTTTTAACCGAGAACTTGAGACATGTCAATTCTGCGTATATGCTATATTCTGAATTCTGTTGATTTCTATATCTTTTCAGCGCAATGAATGTGAATTGTTTCTTCTCCAGAGACAATATTGATAATCAGTCTTTTCAAGTTCAAGTTGTGGTTATCGTTCCAGCCCTACTACACCTATCTAGTATAGGGGTAGGTTAGAGGCAACTACAACTTAAGGGTTAAGGTAGTCATTGTAAGTAGTACAAGCATTCCTTTTGGACTTGAACTTGCAGCAATTGTGGCCAGGATAGCCGAGATTAATAAAAGCTTGATAGCATTTAATCAAGTTTGACAGTTTTTTGAATATGCTTTGATGGGGGAATTGGAAAATGTCTAATGAAGACGAAGCACTCTTGTACTCTTTATGGCAAGCTGTCAGTTCTGACTGCAACACATAATTTGAGTTAAAGGGGGATTTCTAAGATACTTCCATCCACCTTTAAGGAAGGATAATTACTTGTACCAGCTATTGCATAGAGTAAGGGAAGAGCAATCAGTTGAGAAGATTACTTGTAAACTCTTTAATCTGATATGTCATGCTGAAGACGTAATACAGTATAAGAGGAGACTGGTAGGATTATGTGTTACAGGATTAAGCGTAATATATTGGCATCTGAACCGAGAATTGAGATTCAGAGAGTTATTGTGAATTCAGTCTTTTGGGTGTAATTAATCTTGATGAGATGTGAAAGGGTTGTCAAGAATATCTGGCTCTAGTTGAGTATACTTCAGTGGAGAAGTTGTCTCTCCCAGATGTTTTAATTGCCTATGAGTTACCAGGTTTACCACTTTATAGAGATTGAATTCTGTATCGATGTGGTTCCTGATATAACTCCTATTTCAACGTAGCCCTACAAATGACTCTTGCAGAGCTGTAGGAGCAATTGCAAGAGCTGTATGACCAAGGTTTTGTCAGACCTTATGTTTCTCTTTGGGGTGCACTAGTCCTATTGTAAGGAAGAAGGATGGTACCTTGAGACTGTGCATTGACTGCAGATAGATGAACAGGGTAACAGTGAAGGAAAAGTATCCTCTTTTGAGGATAAATGACATATCTGATCAACTATAGGGTGCATAGTTCTTTTCTAAAGTTGACTTGAAGTCGGGTTATCATTAGTTATGGATCATTTTGTAGTAGTCTTCAGTAATGATATACTAGTGTATTTGAAGTGAATGAAAGGGCACGTATATCACTTGAGGACTATACTACAGACACTAAGAGAATGTCAGTTTTATGCTGAATTCAAGAAGTGTGATCATTGGGTGGAGAATGTTGTTTTTCTTAGAATTGTGGCATTTAAGGATAGAATTCGAGTTGATCCACAAAAGATCAAAATAACATCTGAGTGGCCCAGACTGACTGAATCCATTGAGATCTGTAATTTTCTGGGTTTAATTGGGTATCATAGGAAATCTGAATAGAATTCTCTAGAATTGCAGCTCCTATGACCCTCATAACTCAGAAGAATGGGAAGATTATGTGAACAGATGTTTGTTAGAACAACTTCTAAGTACTTAAGAAGACTGATTGATCTGAGGGTTACGTGAACTTTAGAGGATAAGACCTGATATCATTACATCATTTCATCATATCATCATAACATCTCATTACAACATTTCATCACGACATTTCATTCTAGCATTTCATCATAACATTTCATTAGATCATCTCATCATGACATTCATCATAGCATGTCATCATGGCATATCACCATAGAATGATCTGCTGATGGGAGATGCCTAAGTTAATGATACAGGGTTGATGTTGTAATCTGAGAAAGGGATTCTATATAAGTTATGGAAGTGAACTTGCAGTATACATCCAAATGGTTACTAAGAATTATCACAGTATTCAGGATCAGTACTAGTGGGTTGGATTATAGAAGGATGTGACTGATTGTATTTCTAAGTGTTAAAATTATCAGTCGGTGAAAGCTGAATATCAGAAGTCTTCTGGGAAGTTTTGATCTCTTTTGAATTTGGGTGGAAATAAGAGAGAATTATGATAATTTTTATGGTTGGTTACCTCGTCCGAAGGGTGAATATGATTCCGTTGGAATGATTGTAGACAAATTGACCAAGTCAACTAATTTTTGGCCAGTGGAGGCCACTTATTTAGTAGCTAAGTGGGCTAAGCTGCATATGAAGCATATTGTGTGCCTGCATGGACTACCTATGTCCATTGTATATGGTAAAGGTACAGTGTTTACCTTTCGATTTTGGCAGAGATTATGGAGAGTAATAGACACCTGATTGGATTTCAATACTGCTTTTCATCCTCAGACAGATGACAGTCTGAGAGGATGATCCAGACACTAAACAGTATGTTGAAGATGTGTGTTTTGGATCTAGAAGGTAGCTAGGTTGATTATATGCTACTTATAGAATTCGCTTATAATAACAGCTACCATAGCAGTATTGGAATGACACCACCTGAAGCTTTTATGGAAAGAAGTCTTAATTAGATATGAGATGGTTCAGAATACAGCGAAGAAGTTGCTGTGATCAGAAGAGCGATATGGATCCTAGATGCAGAGATATGGAGTTTCAAATCGAAGACTGTAATTCTAAAGATGTCTCTGAAAAGTGGTGTGATGAGACGCGTTGAACAATATAGAACTGAATGAAGACCTGAAGTTTGAGAAGGAATCAGTTGTAATTGTAAATTATCAAGCTCGATAGTTATGTTCGAATTAGATTCAGATGATCAAGGTTCCGTGACGTGGCAACAAAGTGAAAGAGCTTACATAAAAGACTGAAGTTAAGATACGAGCTTCTTACCCGTATCTCTTTCTTTCTTGATCTTGTAATTTTCCTTTTGGAATTCGGGGACGAATTTTTGTAAGGGGGGAAGACTGTAATATCCCGAATTTTTAAATATTTTTATACTGCATCGGGATATGCAGTGTTAATAATTTTTGTATATATATTTATAATATTTTATGAGTTTGTTGTTTGTTTAAAGCTAATTTTAATTATTTTATATTATTTTAAGTACTTTACATAAAATTTTTAAGGAAATTATATTTTCGGGGAAAATTTTCGGGAAAATTGACATGTAAATAAATTAATACTATTTATTTTGACTAGTTTTATGAATTTGCATGAACTCATATATAATTTTAAAGTGCTAAAATAAAATGTATAAATGTGTATTTATTTAAATTAATTAGAGCTTAATTAATTTCCTTAATTTTATTATTTAATTTTTGTATTAATTAATTTTAAGTTTATAAATTATTAAACATATTAAAATATGTGTGTGGTGTATATTTAATGTGTGTGAAATTTTATATTATTATAATATATAGTGTAAATATATATATATATATATACATATATACATAATTTTTTATCAAAAAACCAAAACTTCCATTTATTTACAGTTTTGCCCCTCCTTCATCTTCTTCCTCCCAAAACATTTTCTTCCATTTCCAGCCACTTTCAAGCTGGTTTTCTTCCTGTTACTATGCCTCTCAGCCTTCCTCTTCCACCTCCAGCCATTTCCACCACCTAAAACACTCTTTTCCGGTGAGTTTTGGCTGGATTTTCTTCAAAGAGCCAAAAATCAACTTAACTCCGACCAAGCACTTTCCGGCCACCAAATTTTATGCCGTTGGTCTCTATCTTCTCCTTGAGCTCTGGTAAGTGTGATTCCAAGCTTTGTTTCACTTGATTTGGTCTAGAATTGCTTAGGTTTCAATTTCTTCAAATCAGCCATTTTGGATTTTGAATTTTTTTTAGCTTCAATTTTATTTATTCATGAAAACTTCCTTCACAAACTTTGTTCCTGGAAGCTTAATCTACATTCTGTAATTGTTTTAGAATTTTTGGAATTTATTTTAATTTTTGTGAATTTTTGATTATTTTATTATTATTTTCTAATTTTCGAAAATTAATTAATTAAATTATGAAATTGTGTTTTATGGTGATTATAGGAGTTGAAATGAATTATAGAAATTTATTTGTAATTTTTGTGAATTTTTATGTATTTATTTGGAATTTATTAAGTTTAGGTAATTTTGAAAAATAGGGTTAATTATGTGTTTAATTGAAATAAATTGGTAAATTGAGTATATTTATTGATATTATTGAATTATATGTTGAGAAATTAATTTTTGAGTAATTATATAATTTTTGGTGAATTTTGAACATTTATAGTGAATATATATATAGGGGTATTTTGGTAATTTTATACTAAATTGGTTAAAAATGTAATTAAATTGGTTTTAATAGTTATTTAGGGTATAAAAATGATTTCTGCAAATTTTTAGTATTTTTAACTAATTAAAACTATTTTTCGTAAATTATTTTCAAATTATATATAATATACTATTTTTCTAAATAAATGGGTTTTTATTGATTTTTAGTATGTTTTAGGGTTAATTACGTAATTTGGATTTAGAAAATGTATTTTTATTATATAAGGGCATTTTCGGTATTTTATAAATATTCTGTGTATTGTGAACCTCGGTCGGTGAATTGTAGTTTGGAGTCCGACCGAGGGATTTTGATTGTAATCCTGTGTTTATTCCGAAGTGTATTTCTTTGCAGGACCGGCTCTACTCTTTGAGTAGAGAGATGTCCGTTTTACAGGGGAGGTTCTGTCGGATTTTTGATAGAATTCTCGTAAAACGTGATGTCCGGTCAAATTCCTATTCTAAAGCTGTGTCTAAAATTCTAGATCGAGTCTTTAGAATTTTTGTTAAATTTATTATGATTTCATGTTGTCATTTGTTTGTCTAGCTGCGCCGAGACCGAGGCCTAACGGATCAGGCTCGTCGAGTTTGTCTCGTGGAGCGCTAACATGTGAGTTATTATACTGTATATATATGCACTGCATATAGGGTGCATTATTTAGAAGTTTTCATTTTCATTGTATGTTTTAAAAAAATGATTTAAATTATAATATTTTTGGTATATCTAGGGTTGCATTCTTATATATATGCATATTAAATAATTATGCATGTTAGTTTGATATATGCACATTAAACAATTAGGTTTAGGTTTAATACATTTGAGTAATATACACATGTTTTAAAATGTACACTTAGATATAATTATTTTATTAAATGATTAGTATACTTTAGGTATAGTTTAAGTAGATTTTAAGTTTATTCTTAAATAATTGCATGTTAAATTATAAACCAACACTTAAATTATTTTTAAGTTTATTTTTGGTATATTTTTTATTTATTTTCGAATAAATAAATGTTTTATTATTAAATTAAACCTAACACATTAGTGGTATATTTAGGGTTTATTTTTGATATATGCATGCTAGATAATTAGGTTTATTTTTAGTATATTTGTGAATATATGTTAAACACAAACACATATTTAAATGAATATTTATGCATAAATGGTTTATTAAATGATTTGAGTACTTAGGGTATATCTTTTGCATATTTAAGTATATTTTTAAGATAATGCATGTTATATTATTGTTACTCATTTAAATTGTTTTTAACTATATTAATGATTTATCTTTAGTTTATTTCATATTTTATTTGACTATATATATATATATATATATATATATATATATATATATATATATATATATACCTGAAATATACTGGGTATATTTTAGGTATATTTTTGGTATATATATATATGGTTGATTTTACTATTATGAATATTGTTCTACATTAATTATTTTTCGAATGAATGATTTATTCGAAGTGAAGGATATCAATAGAACGTGCTTCCTAGTGGGCAGCACTAGGACCGTGTACGTACCGGTACGATAGATAAGGATTGAGTGAGAGTTAAAATTAGGTGATTATAATTGATTTGACTAAGATTAATGATATGTTAGATAGTGTGATTACTGGAGCTCGGTTGACCAAGTGTCTCGGGGCCAATCACACTGATAGTCAGCCTGCTGGAGCTCGGTTGACTTAGTGTCTCGGGGCCAGTCTACTGTCCATAAGTGAATTGAATGATCTATTGGGTTGATTGAGATGTGAGGTGATGGATAGTGTGATTGCTGGAGCTCGGTTGACCAAGTGTCTCGGGGCCAATCACACTGACAGCCAGACTGCTGGAGCTCGGTCGACTTAGTGTCTTGGGGCCAGTCTGCTGTCCAAATTGGAATAAGTGTTCTATTTGGAATCAAGTGAGCCTGCATGGCTAGAGTGATGATAGGGTTGTTGAGGTTATTATTATTAGGGTTCTATGGATCATTCATGAATTTAATCAAATGTTTTTCTACATTTAGTATATTTATAAAAGCAAAGTTTGGCATTCGTGTGAAATGTGTGTATATACATATATATATAAGAATGCCTGATTGTTATGGTTTACTTTGCATGTATATATAGTATAATAATTCACTCAGTGAGGTCTGACCCCCCTCAATTATTTTTTTTCAGGAGATTCCATATCGTCAGACCTTAGTTGTAGAGTTCCTTGCTGGTGTTCTTCAGTCCCGGCTGTTTTATGCAAATGTATATTCTGAACTTTGAATTGTATTCTAGAAACTGCAGTAGTAGTGTCACTATATTGGAAGTGTATTATTTTGTTTGGATATTAAATACTCTGAGAATTTGTATTTGAACATTGTACGAATATGTATTCATTTATAAAAGGATTTGGAGTATTTATTTTATTTATTGATTCAGAAAAATTTTAATTTGGTCGTACTTTTATATAATTATTGTATGATTTTATTTTCTAAGGCTTGCTACGGGTTCCGGATTCGAAAGAATTCCCGTTCCCTAGCGCCGGTCATGACTCCTAGTTTGGGTCGTGACATTTTTATTCCTTAAATAACTATTAAAACCAATTAAATTACATTTTTAGTCAATTTAGGGTAAAATTACCAAAATACCCTTATATATATATAAATATACTAAAATTACTCCAAAAATTCACCAAAAATAGTATAATTATCCAAAATTAATTTTCTCAACATATTTATCAATAATATCAATAATTAAACTCAATTAACCAATTAATTTCAATTAAAAACACAATTAACCCTATTTTTCAAAAATTCCATAAACTAATTAAATTCAAAATAAATACATAGAAATTCATAAAAATTACAAATAAATTTATATAATTCATTTCAACACCTATATTTATCATAAAACACAATTTCATAATTTAATTAATTAATTTTCGAAAATTAGAAAATAATATTAAAATATTCAAAAATACCCAAAAATCAAAATAATCTCCAAAAATTCTACAAAAATTCACACATGTAGATTAAGCTACTATTATCTACATTTGTTAAGGGACTTTTCATGAATCAACAAGAAAAATTCAAAAAAAAATCAAAAACCTAATTCGGCCAAAATGAAAAAAAATTGAAAAACAAGGAATTCAAGGGAATTTGAGCTCAAACCAAAGTTAGAATCAAGATTACCGTTGCTTGGGGAGTCCAAAGACACTGGAAATGCGAAGTTTGGTGGCTAGAGGAGGAAGAAACGTTGAAGCTTGGATTTTGGCCAAAAATGGCAGAAACGGAGCTGCTCACTGCCGGAGAAGAAGACTAGGGACGACGGAGCAAGCTGGAAGTGGAGGTGGCACGGTGGCAGGCGCAGTGACGGTAGGTGATCGGGAGTAGCAGCGGTGAGGGAGGTTGGGTCTGACGGAAAAGGAAGAAGGAAGAAAAGAAAAAGAAAGGAAAAGAAAAAGAAAAGAAAGAAAAAGAAAAAGAAAAAAGAAAAAGAAAAAGAAAAAAGAAAAATAATAAAAAATATATATATATATAAATTTTAATATAGTATATTAATAAAATACTTGGGAAAATCACACACCACACATTTAATATTTTAATAATTTATATACTACATAAAAATAATTAACTAACAATAAACCAAATAAATAAATAATAAAATATTAGGGTAATAAATTAAATCCTAATTAAATAAATATATACACACATAAGATTTATTTAGTATTTTAAAAATATGTATGAGTTCATGCAATTATGGAAATTCATTTAAAATAATTAAATATAAATAGTTTACGTATCAATTTCCCCGAAAATGCAAGTCCCGGGAAAATTTTACGTAAAGCACGTAAAATAATAATAAACAATTAAAATTAGCTTTAATTAAATAGCAAACTCATAAAAATTTCATAAATATATACAAAAATTATTAATACTGCATATCCCGATGCAGTATAAAAATATTTAAAAACACGGGATATTACAGACGGTGACACACAGGGGAGGCACTCTGAACGGCGGTGAACGAACGGCAAGGGTGAGGGGATGGGTTGTCGGGGGAAGGAGAAGGAAATAGAAGAGAAAGGAAAAGAAAAGAAAAAAAATGAAAAGAAAAGAAAAAAATAAAAAAATAAAACAATTATATATATATATATATATATATATATATATATATATATTATAATATTAATATATATTATAGTATAGTATATTAATATAGTACTTGGAAAAATTACCCACCACACACATATAATTCAATATTTTAAAATTTAATACTAAATAAAAATAATTAAATAACAATAAAACTAATTAATAAATAATAAAATATTAGGATAATTAATTAAACCCTAATTAAATAAATAAGTGCACATCTACACGTTATTTAATATTTTAAAAATATATATGAGTTCATGCAAGTCTGTAAATCTAATTAAAATAATTAATAGTAAATTATTTATGGGAAAATTTCCCCGAAAATGCAAGTCTTGGAAAAATTTTATGTAAAATACCATAAAGAATATACAATAATTAAAATATGTTTTAAATAAATATCAACTCGTAAAAATATCATAATTATATACAAAATTATTAACACTGCATATCCCAATGTAGTATTAAAATATTTAAAAAAAATACAGGATATTACAACATCACACATTAAATAAATCAATTCCAATCAACATCCTCAAACTGGTTAGTAATAGAGCCAAAATGCTATAAGCGTACCGGTACGTACTCGGTCCTAGTGCTGCCCACTAGGTAGCACGTTTTATTGATATCCTTCATTAAAATATAAAGCATACATTCATAAAAGTAAATGATGCATGAATTGAATAAAATAGCAACATAAACCATATATATACTAGAAATATACCAAAAATAAACCAGGTATATTCTGAGTATATATACGTTAAATAAATCCAATATAATTACAAAATAAACTAAGAATATACCATGGATGTAGATAAAAATATTTTAAGAATAATTATTAATAAAACATGCATATAATTTGAAAATATATCAAAACTTACCGAAAATAAACTAAAAATAAACTTAAGTATTAATTAAATCATTATGCATATTTAATCAAAACAAAACATATATTTCTAAAATCATGCACCCTAGAGCATATATATATAAAATAGTAACTCACACTTAGTGCGTTCCTCGAGATAGATCCGATGGGCCTGGTCCACTAGGCCTTGGTCTTGGCGCAACTAAACAAACAATAAATAATAGACATCAGAATAAACCTAACAGAAAATCCTAGAAACTCGATCTAGAATATTAGACACAAAATTAAAAATCAGAACTTGACCAGACATCACGTTTTATGAGAATTCTACCGAAAATCCGGCAGAACCTCCCCTGTAAAACGGACATCTCTCTACTCAAAGAGTAGAGCCGACCCTGCAAAGAAACACACTTCAAAAAAATAGATACAGAATCCCAATCACAATCCCTCGGTCGGACTCCAAACTACAATTTACCAACCGGGGTCCACAATCACAAAAATACATTTAATAAGTAGAAATTACATAATTAACCTTAAAACATAGTAAAACCGATAAAACTCATTTTATTTAGAAAAATCGTATATTATATATATATAATTGAAAATAATTCATGAAAAATAGTTTTAATTAATTAAAAATACTAAATAATTTATAGAAATCATTTTTATACCTTAAATAACTATTAAAAGCAATTTAATTACATTTTTAGCCAATTTAGGGTAAAATTACCAAAATACCCCTATATATATAAATATACTAAAACTACTCCAAAAACTCACCAAAAATAGTATAATTATCCAAAATTAATTTTCTCAACATATTTATCAATAATATCAATAAATAAACTCAATTAAATAATTAATTTCAATTAAAAACACAATTAACCTAATTTTTCAAAATTACATAAACCTAAATAAATTCAAAATAAATACATAGAAATTCATAAAAATTCCAAATAAATTTCTATAATTCATTTCAACACCTATATTTATCATAAAACAAAATTTCATAATTTAATTAATTAATTTTCAAAAATTAGAAAATAATAATAAAATATTTAAAATTACCCAAAAATCAAAATAATCTCCAAAAATTCTAAAAAAAATTCACACATGTAGATTAAGCTAAGGGGAACAACATTTGTTAAGGGAATTTTCATGAATCAATCAATTCTAAGTTCAAAAAAATCAAGAAGCTAAAATGGCCGAATTAAAGATTTAGCTCAAACCTCAACAACCACTGGTTTTTCGGCCAAAAGGAGCTTAGAATAGGGACCACCAGAGCTCAAGGAGTCGATGAAGACTGGCGGTGCATGAAATGGTGGTCAGAATCATGGTCGACGGCAAAGAGCTCCATTTGCTGCCACCACGAATTTCGGGCGTTCCAGCGGGCTTCCGGCGGCCTGGTCACGTCGGAGAGGAAGAGGAAGGAAGGGGGAGGAGGTTGGCGGTAGCTGATGGTGGCGAAGGGCGGTCCGACGTGGTAGAACGGGAGGCGCAGTGAGGGTAGGGCGTCGGGAGAGAAGAAGAAGGAGGGAGGGGCAGATTGGTAATTTGCCAAACTTGATTTTTTATAAATATAATATATGTATAGGTATGTATATATATATGTACTTTATATTATTTTAATATATAATATGATATAGACAATAAATATTCACCACACACATAATTTAATATTTTAAAATTTAATACACCTAAAAATAATTAAATAATATTAAAACTAATAATAAATAATAAAATATTAGGGTAATTAATTAAACCCTAGTTAGATAAATAAATAAACATATATACGTTATTTAGTACTTTAAAAATATATATGAGTTCATGCAAATGCATAAATCTAATTAAAATAATTAATAGTAAATTATTTACGTAAAAATTTCCCCGAAAATACAAGTCTTGGAAAAATTTTACGTAAAGTGCTTAAAATAATAATAAATAATTAAAAATCAATTTTAATTAAATAGCAACTCACGAAATATCATAAATATATACAAAAATTATTAACACTGCATATCCCGATGAAATATAAAAAAATGTTTAAAAATACGGGATATTACAGTCTTCCCCCCTTACAAGAATTCGTCCCCGAATTCCAGAAAGAAAATGATCACAAGATCAGGAAGGAAAGAGATATGGGTAAGAAGCTCGCATCTCAGCTTCAGTCTCCCACGTATGCTCCTCGATTCTGTTGCTATGCCACAGAACCTTGACCATCGAAATCTGCTTCGACCGTAACTATCAGACTTGATAGTCAACGATCGTCACAGGTTCTTCCACAAACGTCAAATCTTCACTCACTTCTACACTATCTGGCTGCAACACGTGTGAAGGATCTGAGATATACTTCCTCAGCATCGAGATATGAAACACCGGATGCACCTGTGACATACTCGGAGGCAAAGCCAACCGATATGCAACAGTGCCAACTCTCTCCAAAATCTTAAACGGTCCGATATATCTCGGTGCTAACTTAACCTTCCTGCCAAATCTCATCATAGCCTTTATCGGAGATACCTTCAGAAAAACAAAATCTCCGACCCGAAACTCCACATCTCTGCGCCTAGGATCTGCATAGCTCTTCTGCCTACTAACTGCGGTCTCTAATCTATGCTTAATCACGGTGACTTTCTCTACAGCATCTTGAACCATCTCAGGTCCAGTAAAAGCTCTCTCACTAATCTCATCCCAACTCAAAGGGGATCTACACTTCCTTCCATATAACGCCTCATATGGTGCCATGCCAATACTGCTATGGTAGTTGTTATTATATACAAACTCTACGACTGGCAAATGATCATCCCAGCTACCTCCCAAATCCAGGACACACATCCTCAACATATCTTTCAGTGTCTGGATCATCCTCTCAAATTGACCATCTGTCTGAGGATGAAAATCAGTACTGAAGTCCAATCTAGTGCCCATCGCTTCTTGTAACTTCTGCCAAAAATGAGAAGTAAACACTGAACCTCTGTCTGACACAATGGACACAGGTACTCCATGAAGGCACACAATATGCTTCACATACAGCTTCGTCAATCTAGCTATAGAATAGGTGGCTTTCACAGGTAAGAAATGTGTAGACTTCATCAACCTGTCTACAATCACCCAGATGGAATCGTATCCATCCTTAGAATGAGGTAAACCTACCATAAAATCCATAGCTATCCTTTCCCACTTCCACTCGGGAATAGGAAGAGGCTGAAGCTTCCCAGAAGGCTTCTAATGTTCAACTTTCACTTGCTGACACGTCAAGCACTTAGCAATATAATCAGCGACATCCTTCTTCAATCCATCCTACCAGTATAAGTCTTTGATACTATGGTACATCTTAGTGACACCTGGATGTACGCTATAGGCTGTAGAATGTGCTTCCTCTAGGATCTCTTCTCTCAAATCATCCATATCAGGAACACACAATCTACCACTGATCCACAACACACCATCATCATCAAGTGTGAAATCAGTGAACTTCCCTACTCTGACATTCTCTGCAAGCTCTTCTAGAATAGGATCTCGGCTCTGAGCTGCTTTAATCCTATCCCTCAGTACATATCGCACCTTAAATTGAGCTAGCAGTCCACCTGATCTACTTATCTTCATCATCAGACCTTGATCCACCAACAGATGCAACTCCTAGATCAATGGTCTCCTCTCAACATTGATGTGAGCAAGACTGCCTGAGGACTTTCTACTCAAGGCATCTGCTACCACATTAGCTTTACCTGGATGATATAAAATCTCACAGTCATAATCCTTCAACAATTCTAACCATCTTCTCTGCCTCATATTCAGATCTCTCTGTTGGAAAATGTACTTAAGGCTCTTGTGATCAGTAAATATCTCACAAGTCACCCCGTACAGATAATGTCTCCAGATCTTCAGAGCAAAGATCACTGCAGCCATCTCTAGGTCATGTGTGGCATAGTTCTGCTCATGCTTCTTCAACTGCCTTGAAGCATAGGCTATCGCCCTTCCATTCTGCATCAACACACAACCAAGGCCAACTCTAGAGGCATCATAATAAACTGTGAACTTTTCCACACTATTAGGCAAAGCTAACACTGGTGCTATGGTCAATTTCTCCTTCAACAACTGGAAGCTATTCTCACAAGCTTTTGACCACTCGAATCTAACATTCTTCTGAGTTAAGCGAGTCATAGGGGCTGCAATTCTGGAAAAATCTTGCACAAACCGCCTATAATACCCGGCTAAACCCAGAAAACTCTGAATCTCAGTAACAGAAGTCGGTCTAGGCCACTCAAAACACTGCCTCAATCTTTTGTGGATCAACCTGGATACCTTCTTTAGATACCACATGTCCAAGAAAAAAAACACTCTCCATCCAAAAATCACACTTCGAGAATTTAGCATAAAGCTGATGATCTCTCAGTGTTTGTAGTACAATCCTCAAGTGATATACATGCTCCTCCATACTCCTAGAATAAATCAGTATATCATCAATGAACACTACCACAAACTGATCCACATATGGTCTGAATACCCTATTCATCAGGTCCATAAAAGCTGCTGGTGCATTAGTCAAACCAAAAGACATCACTAGAAATTCATAATGGCCATATCGCGTGCGGAATGCCATCTTAGGAACATCGGCTTCACTAATCCGCAACTGATGATAACCCGACCTCAAGTCAATCTTAGAAAAGAACTGTGCACCCTGTAGCTGATCAAACAAGTCATCTATCCTCGAGAGAGGATACTTGTTCTTCACTGTCACCTTGTTCAGCTCTTTGTAGTCAATGCACAGTCTCAGGGTACCATCCTTCTTCTTCATAAATAGGACTGGTGCACCCCAAGGAGAAACACTAGGTCTGATAAAACCCTTATCCAATAACTCTTGCAACTGCTCCTTTATCTCTTTCAACTCTACAGGAGCCATTCTATAGGGTGGCATAGATATAAGAGTAGTACCTGGAACCACATCTATACAGAATTCAATCTCTCTATGAGGTGGTAAACCTGG
>CANTUR010001894.1:0-57135 GCA_947683625.1 Mallotus nudiflorus
GTATGTATATATATATAATTTATATTATTTTAATATATAATATGATATAGACAATAAATATTCACCACACACATAATTTAATATTTTAATAATTTATACACTAAAAATAATTAAATAATATTAAAACTAATTAATAAATAAATAAAAATTAGGGTAATTAATTAAACCCTAGTTAAATAAATAAATACACATATATACTTTATTTAGTACTTTAAAAATATATATGAGTTCATGCAAATGCGTAAAATTGTTTAAAATAATTAATATTAAATTATTTACGTATCAATTTTCCCGAAAATGCAAGTCTCGGGAAAATTTTACGTGAAGTACTTAAAATAATATAAAACACTTAAAATTAGCTTTAATTAAATAACAGACTCATAAAATATCAATATTATATACAAGAATTATTAACACTGCATATCCCGATGCAGTATTAAAATATTTAAAAACACGGGATATTACAATATATATACAAAAAATAGAAGTTGGTTAAATTTACAAAGTGTGCCACCTGAACCTCCCAAACTCCCGATCATCCCTCCCTCGCTATTCTGTCGTCTGCCAAGCCATTCCCTTACCATCGGTGTGCCACCCTGAGCTCCGCCCTTCCTAGTCACCTACTCTGCCACCCTCCCTTCTCTTTTTCGGCGTTGTTTCACCCTATTTCAGCCGGAAGACCGAAACTCGACCCAAGCTCCAATCGACGCAATTCTAGCCACTAAAACCTGTCATTCCGATGCCGTTGAACTCCCCATACACCATAGAAGATGATTCTAAGCTTCCTTTAAGCTTAAAACTCGATTTGGTAAGGTTTTTGTCTAGTTTTCAATTTCGGCCTATTATGGTTTCAATTTTTTTTTAGCTTCAATTTGATTTATTCATGAAAACTTCCTTCACAAATATTTATCCTTGTAGCTTAATCTACATGTGGTAATTTTTGTAGAATTTTTGGAATTTATTTTGATTTTTGGGTATTTTTGATTATTTTATTATTATTTTCTAATTTTCAAAAATTAATTAATTAAATTATGAAATTGTGTTTATTGGTGTTTATAGGTGTTAAAATGAATTTTAGAAATTTATTTGTAATTTTTGGTGATTTTTATGTAATTATTTTGAATTTATTAGGTTTATGTAATTTTGGAAAATTAGGTTAATTATGTGTTAAATTGAAATTATTGGTTAATTGAGTATAATTATTGATATTATTGAGATATATGTTGAGAAAATTAATTTTGAGTAATTATATTATTTTTGGTGAATTTTTTATTAATTTTAGTAAATTTATATATATAGGGGTATTTTGGTAATTTGATACTAATTTGGCTAACAATATAATTAAATTGGTTTTAATAATTATTT
Source organism: Mallotus nudiflorus (assembly GCA_947683625.1). NCBI lineage: Eukaryota > Viridiplantae > Streptophyta > Magnoliopsida > Malpighiales > Euphorbiaceae > Mallotus > Mallotus nudiflorus. Next base: position 1,366 of record CANTUR010001894.1, read on the forward strand.
GAGCTATAAAAATAATTTCTACAAATTTTTAGTATTTTTAACTAATTAAAACTATTTTTCGTAAATTATTTTCAAAACATATATAATATACGATTTTTCTAAATGAATTTTATCAGTTTTTAATGTGTTTTAGGGTAAATTAAGTAATTTTGATTGATAAAATGTATTTTTATTGTTAAAGGGCATTTTCGGTATTTTTATAATTATTTTGTGAATTGTGGACCTCGGTCGGTGAATTGTAGTTTGGAGTCCGACTGAGGGATTGTGGTTGTGAATACTGTGTTTATTCTTGAAGTGTGTTTCAGGACCGGCTCTACTCTTTGAGTAGAGAGATGTTCGTTTTACAGGGGAGGTTCTGCCGAATTTTTGATAGAATTCTCTTAAAACGTGATATCCGGTCGAACTCTGATTCTAATTCTGTCTCTAGTATTCTAGATCGAGTCTCTAGGATTTTTGTTAGGTTTATTCTGATTTTTTGTTATCATTTGTTTGATTAGTTGCACCGAGACCGAGGCCTAGTGGACCAGACCTGTCGGACCCATCTCGTGGAGCGTAATAACAGTGAGTTGTTATTATATATATATATATGTTTTAGGATGCATGTTTTAGAAATGTATGGTTTATTCTGATAAATATGCATAAATGATTTAATTAGTACTTAGGTTTATATTTTTGGTTTATTTTTGGTATATTTTGGTATATTCTAAATTATATGTATGTTTTATTTAAACATTTATAACTAAAATGTTTTTATATATATTTCTAGTTTATTTTGCAATTATATTGGATTTATTTGACATATGTATACTCGAAATATATCTGATTTATTTTTGGTATATTTCTAGTATATATATGGTTTATGTTGTCATTTATTTCAAATTTATGCATCATTTATTTATGAATATATGTTTTATATATTAATGAAGGATATCAATAGAACATGCTACCTAGTAGGTAGCACTAAGACCGAGTACGTACCGATACGCTAATAGCATTTAGGCTATATTACTAACCTATTATGGATTATGATTGGATTGATTTATTTGATGTGTGTGATGTGATTAAGTGTGTGATTGCTGGAGCTCGGTTGAGTTAGTGTTTCGGGGCCAATCACACTGACAGTCAGACTGCTAAAGCTCGGTTGACTTAGTGTCTCGGGGCCAGTCTACTGTCCAAATGGAATAAGTGAATATATTTGGAATAAGTGAGCCAGTATGGCTAGAGTGTTGTCTAACACTGTTTTGAGGTTGCGATGTTCTAGGGTTCTATTTGATCCTTCATAAACTGTGATTTTCAGTAAAAACATATAAAATGATTTTATTTCATCTGTGTGTATTTGCTTGTATATATACTTATTATATATACTATTCACTGGGTGCATTGTCATTTAGTATGCATGTATATATATTATAGTAATTCACTCAGTGAGGTCTGACTCCCCTCTGTTGACTATTTTTCAGGAGAGTCATTGTCTTCAGACCTCAGTAACAGACCCATACGCCGGATTTCTTTCCCCCCAGCTTCATTATGTAAACTGCTTATCTGAGTTTTATTTTTTTTATAATCTAGACACTGCAGTAGTTGTAAACTGTTATGGAGTTTATGTATTATATTTGTGTGAGTTATGTATTTCAAGTATTTGAATTGAAATTTGTATCAAAGGATTATTTATATATATGAGATGAGGTTGTTCGATTTAATTTCATTTGTTGGATTATTATTTTAATATTTATGATTTTATTTCCGCTGTAGAATATTTTAATTATGTTATTATTAATATCGCATGTTTTATTTTATTTTAAGGCTTACTATGGGTTCCGGATTCAAAAGAATTCTCGTTCCCTAGCGCCGGTCATGGCCCCTGTTTTGGGTTGTGACATTTAATCTTGGCCAAAATAACAAAAAAGTATGGATCGGTCTCAAATAATTCTGTAAAAGATTCAAAACCAGGTACCTCAATGGACATCTGGGTTAACAAGGTCCTTTGTCTGCTCAATGCATCAGCCACCCTGTTAGTAATCCCTGACTTATGCCTCATAACAAAAGTAAATTTTTGAAGATAAGCAACCTAACACGCATGCTTAATAGAAACTTTATTTTGCTGATGTAAGTGCTTTAAGGCCTCATGATCTGTATATAAAATAAACTCTCTCTGAAATAAATAATGACGCCAATGTTTAATAGCTTGCACAATAGCATATAACTCGACATTATAAGTACTATAGTGCATTCCGGCCCTTGACAATTCTCACTGAAATATGCCACTAGTATGCTACTTTAACTCAGGACAACCCTAATTCCCACCTTTAAAGCATCTAAATGCAACTCAAAAGGTTGATAAAAATCAGGTAACATTAAAATAAGAGCTATTGTAATGCATATTTTAATCAAATTAAATGCCTTTTTTGCCTTATTAGTTTATACAAACTTTCCAATCTGCCTCATGCAATCAGTAATAGGCGCCATAATACTGCCTGTAACATGAAGCCAATCCATGGAAACTCCTTACCTCAATAATAGATGTAGGTGTTAGCCAATGTTTCATTGCCTCAACTTTTGTTTTGTCTACTTGCAACCCCTTACTTGACACAACATAGCTAAAAAATAACACCTTATGAGTATAAAATGCACACTTCTTAATTGTAATATAGAACTTCTCTGTACATAGCATATTGAGGACCTTTCATAATTACTGCAAATGCTCATTCGAGTTAGCACTATGAATCAGAATATCATTAAAGTACACAACAACACACTTACCTATGAAAGGCCTCAAAAGCTAATTCATAAAACACATAAAAATGCTTGGTGCATTTAATAACCCAAACGACGTCACTAACCATTCATACTACCCCTCTCTTATCTTAAAGGCTATTTTTCATTCATCCCCTGCTCAAATCCGAATTTGATGATAACCACTCTTCAAATCTAGTTTAGAAAAAATTGTTACCCCACTAAGCTGATCAAGTAAGTCATGTTCTAGGAATAGGAAAATGATACCTGACAGTTATTTTGTTAGTGGCTTGGCTGTCTATGTACATCTACCAAAAACCATCTTTCTTTGGTGTTAGAAGAGCAGGTACAACACATGGACTCAAGCTCTCATGAATATACCCTTTGGTTACTAGCTCTTCCACTTGCCTCCTCAATTCCTCGTGCTCACTAGGACTCATCTGATAATGTGGTCAATTTGGCAAAGTTGCACCTAGTTCAAACTCAATCTGATGTTAGATATCACTAATGGGAGGTAACCCTTCAGGCAGTTCTTCTGGAAACACATCACTGAACTCTTCCAAAAGTGGCAAAACTACTTTTGGAATCACCACCTCTTTGTCTATCACCTTCCCGGATAAGACATAAACAACTTTAGCTTCCTGCACTACTCTGTTAAATTGGGACAGAGTTAATAAGTTAATGCAACCCTTGCTTTCTCCCTGCACCGTCTCAGATTATTCACGATCCTTATTAGGGATTAATACTATTTTTGTCCCTTCAAATATAGAGTTATAAGTGTTAGTCTTCCCATTGTGAGTCACATCTCTATCAAATTACCACGGTCACCCCAACAACAAATAACATACATCTATGGCTATCACATCACACTAAACGTCATCTTTATATTTTGCCCCAATAGAGAAGGCAACTAAGGCATGTTTTGACACAGTTACCTTGCCCCTTTTTTTCAACCATGCCAATTTATATAGCTTAAGATGCTTGACAGTTGCAATCCTTAATTTGTGAACTGCCTCTACTGAGATTATATTCTTATAACTACCCTTATCGATCATAAATGTGCATACCTTTTCTTTGATAGTGCAAGTATATTGGAAGATATTGTTTCACAGCCAATCATCATTAGCAGGTCTAAGCATTAGGCAGGGCACAACCAATGCAGTCCCTACATCACCAGTCATGATCTCCTCATCCACAGCCTCTGTATCAAATATTAGGTCTCCTGTTAGGTTTGCATCCTCCTCTTCGTCATATTACTCATCTAAATCAGTAAGCATGACCCTTTTTCCCCTATGTTTACACTCAGTCTGCCTGTGCCCTGTTTTACTACATGCAAAACATTTAATACTGCCAGGCCTTAACACAGCTACTAGTTTGTTTGTAGCCCCTATGGCTATGCTACCATTTGGATGACTCACACTAGCACCACTTCTAGTGCTGCCCTATCCAGTATTTTGCAAAAAGCCACAAGAATGCCTCCTCTCAATCTATAAAGCTCGTTGATGTGCTACGAAAATAGACACAAGATCAAATATATTAACTATCTCCTTAATTTGTTCCCTTAGGCCCCTAATATACTGAGTCACTATGTTATAACCCAAATCGGAGTCATGACCGGCGCTAGGCAATGAGAATTCTTTCGAATCCAGAACCCATAGCAAGCCTTAGAAAGAAATAAAAGCATGTAATAAAATAAATAAATATACATTAATTAAAATCTTAAACCAATATAATTATAATAAACTTTTATCATATCATAAAATAAAATATATTTTAGAATATTCAGAGAAAGGCCTCTGAAATTACAACCAACAATTTACCAATACAAAGTACGATAACTACTGCAGTTTTCTAGAGTACAATAAAAGTCAGGCAGATAATTTACACAAAATAACCGGGGTTGAAGAAGTCCAGTGGATAGGCCTACTACTGAGGTCTGAGGAAGAAGAATCTCTTGTACAATTAACAACTGAGGGGAGTCAAACCTCACTGAGTGAATTGTTATATTATACATACATGCATCTCCTAATGTCATATGCAATCAATCATCCGTATGTATGATAAATATATATACAAAAATTTCACATAGATGCTGAAATCACTTTATATAATAAATACTGGAAAAATATTTGTTTTATTGAAGGATCAGATAGAGCCCTATTTAATCGTATCCTCAATCAACTATAACTCTCTAGCCACACATGCTCACTTAATTCCAAATTAATTCACTTATTCCATTATGGACAGTAGATTGACTCCGAGACACTAAGTCAATCGAGCTCTAGCAGTCTCACTGTCAGTGTGATTGGTCCCGAGACACTAGGTTAACCGAGCTCCAACAACCACACTATTTAGTCACATTAAATCTCAATCAATCAATCAATTCATTAATTATCTCAAGTGATTCTCACTCAACCCTAAATCTATTACACCAGTATGTATACAGTCCTAGTACTGCCCACTAGGTAGCACGTTCTATCTATATCCTTCAATTAAAATTAAACAAAACATATGGGAAAATAAATAATGCATAATAACATTCATAATAACAAAATAAACCATATATATACCAGAAATATACCTAAAATAAATTAAGTATATTTCAAGTATATATATGTTAAATAAATTCAAAATTAACCAAAACAAATGTTAAATAAAAACCAATAATATACTAAAAACATTCTAAGTATATATCAAAAATATAACATGCATTTATTTTGAAATATATCAAAAATATACCTAACATATACTAAACATATAATAAAACAATTTATGAACAAATACATATTAAAACATTTATATTTTAAGATATGCATCCTAAATGTGATGTATATATAAGATAACAACTCACAAGTTTGCACTCCTCGAGACTGGCTCGACGAGTCAGGTCCGATAGGCCTCGGTCTTGATGCAACTTAAAAATAAAATAATAACGACAATCAGAATAAATCTAACTGAATATTCTAGGAATTTCAAAAGAAGACTCTAACAAATGATTGGAAACTTAGACAAACACAGAATTTCAGGATCAACCCGATGTCACGTTTTACGAGAATTCTACCAAAAATTCGGTAGAACCTCCTCTATAAAACGGACATTTCTCTATTAAAAAGTAGAGTCGATCCTGTAAGAAAAATACACTTTTAATCACAGAATACTCAACATTTTCGATTGGGACCTCGAACTGCACAATTTCCAACCAAAGTCCACAATTTCACCAAAAATACATTTAATATAAAAATATATAAAAAATCAATAAAATTCACAAATATCCATAAAACACCAAAATATAATATATTTAAACTTTAAAACACTAAATATAATTATTTTCACAATAATTAAATAAAAATTCCAAATAATAATATAATATTATTAAAAATCAAATTTTTCAATAATTCAATATTAAATAGTAAAAATTCACTTTTATATATTCAAATAGCTTAAATAGCCTAAATATATATTAAAAGTTATTAAAAATCCATTTAATCACCAATTTAGTAAATAATATGTTATTTGAAAATAATTTTCAAAAATTAGTATTAATTAGTTAAAAATAGTAAATAATTTATAAAAATCATTTTATTACCTTGAATAATTCTAAAACCATCTAAAACATAATATTTAACTACAATTTTCACAAAATTACACAATTAACCCAATAATTCAAAATATACATACTATAATTAATATTCCCCAAAAATTATATAAAATCATTAAAATTATTTTATCAACATGTATTATTCTAATATTATCTAAAACATATAATTAACTAATATTTCCAACAAAAATATAACTTTAACCTAATATTCCGATATATACATAATATAAAAATATTCTTATAAATTATATAAAATCATTAAAATTATTTTCTTAACACAAAAGTTAATAACATTATATAATAACACCAAATCAACCAAATTCATAATTAAAATAATTAATTTATGAAAATTCAATAAATAATAATAAAATAATAAAAAATTAACCAAAATTAAACTGATTCAAAAAAATTAACAAAAATTATTTTTAGCAAACTTAAGCTACCCTAAACAACATTTCTAAAGAGAATTAACCTAAAACTCAAGAAATCAAACTTAAAAAAAATGAAAACCAAAATTGACATAAACTTAAATCTAGAGAAAACTCGTAAATGAGGATGTTTAAGCTTGAACCAAGCTTGGAAATGGCTTCTACACAACTCAAGGATTCCAGAAAGCTCAAGAGTGTGAGCTATGGTGACCGAAAATGGTACCAACGACCATGGAAGCTCACACCATGGAAGCTCACATTGTTCCAGCGGCTTTTGGTGTGATCCAGCGAGTTCCAAATGGTCGAATAACTTCGGGAAGGGAGAGGGAATAAGGGGGAAGAGAAAGATGGTAGGTGGTGGCAGCGAGAGGTAGTCCGGCATAGAGGAATGGGAGGCACAGTGAAGAAGGAAGAAACACAAAATAAGAAGAAAAAAAAAAAAGAAAAAGAAGAGAATGGCCAACTTAAGTGTCCTGTCCCGTTTTTAAGCTTGTATATATATATATATATATATATATATATATATATATATATATGTATACACACATGCACACACACAATGCACACTTACACATACTCACACACATAACACATGCACACATGCACACATGCACATCATACATGATAATACTAACAATAATAATAATAATAATAATAATAATAATAATAATAATAATAATAATAATAATAATAATAATAATAATAACAATAAATTAATATTAATAATGCTATTTAAAAATATTAACTATGAAAATGATTTTAATACTTTGAATAGTAAGACTCACAAAATAATTATTTTTATGTAAATAACTTTTAAAATAAAATAAATGAAAAACATACACAATAATAATAATATATAAATAAAATTTAAAATTTTATTAACACTGCAAATCTCAAAATATATTTTAATAATTTAAAACAAGGGTCATAACAAACTAATTGGTCCTCTGTCTCATGCACTTCATTTCAAGCATTCAATTGATAAAATTCAGTTGTATAATCATCAATTGAACAGACTCCTTGCCTTAAGTTCTGCAGCCTCTAGTACATTAAGCGCTGCTAATTATAAGGCAAGAATGTGGCACGCAATTGTTTCTTTATCTTCTCGCAAGTCGTAATTTTTTACTTCCCTAACTTGACTCAGGTCTGCTTAGTCTACTACCACCAAGCCATTGCCTTATCTTGGAACCTTGTTTGCCACTAATGGTACTTGATGATTTTTTGCACTCCCTTGAAATCCAATACCTCCTCTACTATAGCTAACCAATCAAGGAATTCTTCAGGCTGTAGGGTACCACAAAATTCAAGGATTTCAATCTGTATACCTTTTCCTATCGTCACTTGTCATCAACCTCCACATGCTGTCTATGACGTCTATGGGGAACGTCATAATAACCATCACCATTGTCATCTTCATCATTGTTTCCTTCAATAAAAGGATTCCTCTAGTCATCAACATTAGGGATCCATCTCTGATCTTGATTCGGTGGCTCCCTATTTTGATTGACTAACAACTCCCCCATCCTCGCTATGAGTTATTCCATGAGGGTGTCAATCCGTTGATCCATCATCTGTTCCATTCACTGCTCTAAACGACGCAAATCATCACACTTATACACCTCTTCTATACATTGCTATTGTGGTTATTATTGTTGTCTTCTGTAAGACATCTTATTCGAGGAGCACAACTCTGATACCAAACTGACGTAGCAAAACGGGTGGTATAGTAACAATCGATAATTGTTGAATCATGCACGACTACCAATTACTAATCTTCTATGGCCAAACTAGGCTATAGGCATCAAAATTTTCATAAAATTTTAGAAATTAGAAAGAATTCAATAATCATAAAAGAACTTCGTCAAACAATGACAATAAACAGTTTAAATAGTAAACCCTAAAACAAACCCAAACGAAATAGGAAAATAAAATTCGTAAACCCTAAAACAAACCCAAACGAATAGGAGAATAAAATCCTAAAATAGAAAAAACACAAAATTGCCCGTTTGAGGGCCTAAACGAAGGAATTTGCCTAGAAAATGATGGACTTAATGAGCAAAGCTCATAATTTTGAATCATTTGCCCGTTTTCATATAAAATAGGCTTTTGAATCACCTAAATCTAATACTTGAAACTTATAAAAATTGTAAAAATGCCATTATTGTAAATTGTCAAATTTTTTCATAAATTGAAGGGCTTGCTCTTCTATGCCTGCATAAGAAATTCTATGTGTTTAATGTATAACTTTATCACATCACTTCATATACATTAGTTTAAGCATATAGATTCATTAGTTGTAACTTAGAGGTTCATATGTTATTGATTAGAGTTTAATTTGTTATTAATAAGATTAAAAGTCAATGTGCAGGTGAAAGCTAATGAATCTGTAGGTAGGTGGAGCTCAATTAATATATAAGTGAAGGTTAATAAATCTACAGCAAGCTCATTAATGTTCACTTACTAGTTCATTAAGATCCTTATGAACATGTAGATCAAGACCAATGAACCTAAACATAATAAGGTGTATTACTTAATAATGTTTAGTAATAATAAGGTTTATTACTTAATTAATATTACAAAATAATATTATTAATTTAATATATTAATATTAAGTAAGTATTAATATTAATATTATAAAATTAATAGGTTAATTGGTTAAAAAATATAGGTTCATTGATTAATTCATGAAGATTTATTAGTTATCAACTATCGGTTCATCATTTTTAATATTCTAAATCATTATTCTATATAGGTTCATCAATAAAAAACTATAAGTTCATTAAAAATAATATACAAATTTATTAACTATACACTTCCAATTCACTAGGAACATTTCACATTCCATTTATTTCTTTATAATATGGAAAATATTGGGCAAGTAAAAGCATATATAGTAGTCCAATGTTAAAAAGCTGTTCTAATATAAACATCACACTAGATGACACTAAAAAATAAAAATTGAAAGAATAAAAGAAGACTTGTCAAAATGCAATTAAGCTACCAATTGAAGTAAATAGTCATCCTAAATTCCACGTTCCAATCCTATTCGGGACTTGTCATCAGATTTTATTGGAGTAGGAGCATGGGCTGGAGTAGGAACAGAGCCACTAGCACCCACAAGCATCAGTATTCCTTTAGATGCTTCTTAAGAATGCCACTGCTTATAGTTGAACCTACTTGCCAAACCTGGTTCAAACTTTTAGCCTTCTCAAGGACCTTCACCGAGGCAAAGATCACTATATTATCATGATAAGACTCAGCACTTATATCCCAAACATCAAATGACAGCTTCAAAACCTGAGGCGGAGCATAGCTAATAATGTTTTATATTAGGAAAAGCAATGAATCATTCGATTTAAATGCTATCAAAGCCTGAGACCCTAGCATTCTTGTCAATGATGGGTTGATCACCCATGCGACCCATCCTTCTAGTTTGGCAGGACTTACGACGAAGGCTATGGAAAGTGATGAATTGGTGGTGTTACAAGTGAAGTGGAGGAAGGAGTTCTAGATAGGAAGATCAGTACAATTTGTATAAGTGCAGATGCAAATGGGTTTTTATATATAAAAAAGAATGCATTTCACATAAAAGAAAGAGCATGATTTTTCACATGTGTGAGACTCCTGGTCCATATTACAATATGGATAAGGGTCCATGGTATAACAATTGAAGAATTAGTGTTTGTTATGACTAACGAGTGCAAATGACTATTAAGAGTATTATTATGTCCGAATCTCAACTAAAGTTGTCTGTGAATGTTGGGGCTCAAAGCCATCTTATTGAGAAGGAGAGAGTGCATGTCTGACACTCTAGCAGTTAAGATTCTGGAAATGGATATATGCAGTTATGAATTAGTTATTGAATTTTTTTTTATCTTTTTTTTATAATTCTACGTGAATTGAATTGAAGTAGTCATAATGGGAAAGATTTTAAATAACCATGATTTAGAACTAGAAAGGAAATTAGAGCTGTCAATTGTTTAATCGTACCTTGAATAGTTGAGGGTTAGTTTAGGTTCCGGTTCTAGTTTTGAATCAAATTTTAGCTCCAAATTTTTTTTTTATTTTTTAATTTTATGATTATATTTAAATAAATTAAAATATTGTAATAATTTTTAAAATAATTTAAATTATATAAAAACACTAATGTAATTAAAAAAACACTAATGTAATTAAAAATTGAAGTGAATAAATTTTAAAAATAAATGAATTAAAATTAACAATAAAAATAATATAAAAAATTAAAGGGCTTGAACTTTATTTTCTTACAAAAAATTAAGTTGTCTACATATTCTCTTGGGGTTTAGAGGAATTTTAATCAATGTAGTTCTCTTACCTTTGAAAAAAATATTTGATACCCCTTTACCTTATTAATTTAGTCACTATCAACACTGTAAGTTGAAGTTCCTTCGGTTCTAGCTTCCTCCCTTTAATGTTTCTCCCAGTTATTAAGTTGATTATGTTAATATTTTAATTTTAAATACGAATATTTTAATTAATAAATTATAAATGAAATAATTTATTTAACTAAGGAAATATATAATATTCAAAATTTTATTGTTTATAATTTAAAATTAAATATTTTAAAATGTTAAATATTTAAGTGCTTTATACTTAAATTTAAAAAATAAAAGAACCTCTACATAATCATAACAAATTTTGATTCAAATTTGGCTAGTTATAAATAAGAATATACTTTAAATTTCTTGAGAGCTTGTGGTGAGTTGATCTTTTAGTGCTGCTCTCTACTAGTAAAACTTGAAATAAGAACAACAATAACAGAATCTTCATTCCTTTGAACACCCATATATACATAGTTTGCAACATAGCTTATGTACATTGAAGTGTTGGGAATTTTATGGTTATATCAGAGTTTGCGCACAGCAGCACAGAGGAAAAAATAAAATATTGGAAAAATAATCAAATAATAATGATACAAATATTTAAGTAGTTCACCCTTGATGATGGGCTACGTCCATGGGACAAAAGGTGAAAATTCTTCTACTATTAAAATAGTAGGTATAGAGAGAGTAGTCTCTAGATTAATACTAGAGGTATACAATAACAGATATCTCACCAAAATAGTGGCTCTCAAGGTTTTTCCTAAAAAACCCTAAAAATAATTTCCTCATTATTTTGTCACTCATCATTTAAGGAAAATGTTCCAAACCATTAAAACTCTCTCACTCTCTTCAAAGCAAAATGCTTTAGCTCTCTTTATAAGCTCACACCTCTCATTACTTGTGGCTCTCCCTTTTATGTACACCTCTCTTCATCTTGTCAAGAACCATATATTGCCTATTTATAGGCAATGGACTCTTAAAAGATAAGCATGCTCTTAAGAGATAAGCATACTCTTAAGAGATAAGGAATGCAAGTTGTCAAAATCAATTTGAAAAAAACTTGCAAACAATAAACTCCAAATTGGTTTTGGCAACCAAAGTTAAGTTGGTTTTGAAAACCAAGACCAAGTTGGTTTTGATAACTAACTTGCAACCATCCAATCCCAAATTGGTCACTTCTTCATTTTTTTTTTGTTATTGTTATTATTATCATTCTAAATCCTCATTGGACCCTTCATGTAGGAGGGACCAACTTAATAATTCTCCCTCTCCTAACTACATGGAGGGCATTACCATTCCAGTGGCCAATTGACAGAACTCAAATTTATCCGTTAGTAGAATTTTTATCAACATGTCTGATTCATTTTCATCGGTGTGGATCTTTTTAAGTTGTAGTAGCTTCTTCTCCAATACATCTTGTATCTAAAGGTATCTCACATCAATGTGCTTTGATCTTGAATGAAAGGAGAAATTCTTACTAAGATAGATAGTATTCTAGCTTTCACAAAATAGCTCATATCTGTCATGTTGAAAACTGAGTTAATTTAAGAACTTTTTCATCCATTGTAAATCTTTACATGCTTTAGTTGTTGCGATAAACTCTGCTTCAGTGGTAGACAAAGCAATACACTTTTGCAATTTTGACCACCATGACACAGCTCCCCCTGCAAATGTAATCAGGTAACTTAAAGTTGACTTTCTCAAGTCAACATCACCTCCCATGTCTGTGTCTATGTATTCATCTAATATAGGTTTGTCATCTCCAACACATAAGTATATTTTGGACATTCCATGAAAATACCTGAAAATCCATTTCACTGCAGCCCAATGTTCCTTTCCAAGGTTTGAAAGAAAATGACTCATGTTGACCATTTGCATGATCAAACTCCTAATTTTGATCTTTGATAATCAATTTAAGTTTCTAATGATTTCTTTCAAGTGTGTAGAAACTTATTTGTATCAAAATTATCAGTTCAAGTTCAAAAATATGAAATATTGTCATTATACTATATTTTGGTGAAGTATAATATCTCAATCTTATACCTAAAGTATCCAAAGCTTTTATATGTTAAAAAGAGAAATTTTTTTACTTACAGGGTGATCCTTTAATTATAGGAAATGTGGATTCATATTATGTTGGTGATATGGATGATAAGAGGTCTATAATAGGGTATGTGTTTACTCTTGTGGGAGGACCTATTTGTTGGAAATCCATAATTCAATCTATAATGGTATTATCTACAACTGAAGCAGAGTATATGGCAGTAGTAGAAGCTATTAAGGAAGCATTATGGCTTACAGGACTAGTGAAGGAATTGGGTATTGAGCAAGGTGGAGTTCAGTTACATTATGATAGTCAAAGTGTCGTTTATTTGGCAAAGAATCAAGTGTTTTATGTTAGGACAAAGCATATTGATGTGAGGTTTTATAAGATTAAGGAGTTGATTACATTTAGACATATATTGCTACAGAAGATTCACACTTCTGGGAATGCAGTTGATATGTTGACAAGTCTAATTACCAATGACAAGTTCAAGCATTTTTTGGACTTATTGAATATTGCTAGATGCTAAAGAAGCATGTTCCCCCAACCCATTTGGTATGGGAGAAACTTTAGAATTTCTATCTCCTAAAGGGCTTAATATTCGCCAAGCTGGAGATTGTAGTATATGGCTCATATATAGCAGCGTTTTAATTGTGGGGTTACAATTAGATGGATTGGGGGTGCAAGGGCAATGCCCATAGTATGGTATAGGGGTAATTTTGTAATATGTACCATACATATTCTATTATATATAGAGCATGTATTTGTAACCTTAAGAAGTATTCTGAATAATAAGAAAACCCTAGTTGCTTACTCCCGAGGATGAAGGCACATTGCCAAACCCGTTAAATCTCTGTGTCCATCTTCTCTTTTCTGTTTTCTTTCTTTACTCTTGTTCTTTTCTGTGTTATTTCGCAACACATTCACATGCCTTTGCTCCCATTTACCATCTATTGTTGCACCAAAAATGCTTCTCAACACATCAGTCTCATTCATCATCAGTTCTTGCATCAACCTTGTATCCAATTCTTTCCCGGTCACATTTCCAGAATGGTTAGAGTTCAGAAGCATCGTTGCTTCCATTGCCAAGCCCTGGTGCTTGGACATGACTAGGAATCTCTTATGCTTAACAAATGCACCAACATATCTCCCATGAAGAGAGAAAGCCATAAAATTTAAACTAGTGCCAGAGAAATCCATGCCCTGAAAATCTGAAAAAATAGCAGTTCTCAACACTGAATTGACTGAACACAAGTGTATCATATTTGCTTTTAAAGCAATCAACACATCCATGTCAATGGAACCGCACTGCAAGCATTTGTACGATGCTGTCAAGAATTGGAAGACTGTGATGATCTGAATCACAGTAGACGCTGCCCATCCGATAATTGTTCCTAAAGTCAGCAAATCAACTACACAGTAGTCCAAGGCCTGCTTCATTTCAGGGTTAAACATGTAAACCATGGACAGTACAAGTAAAAGAGACACATGAACAAAACTAAGTAAAGCGCGGTGTTTATACTTAGTTTCTTCCTCGTGAAGACGTTTTCTCCTTGATTTCCCTTCAACAAACATTACGGCCTCAAAATTCCCAGTCTCAGTAGATTCAATCACTGCAATAAAACGTCTAGGACCAGTAACATCTGGTCTGTAAGAAAAGGAAACTCTGCTATTTTAAGGGTCGTCTTGTTTACTGTGGAAACATTTAACAGTTTCCAGACAATTCTTAATAGCACTGATCAAATTATAATTGAACGTGTCGTCCACTTTAAGCTCTATTGCACTTGTGTCCTCATCAGCATTAATGATTATGACATGTAACTCTTTGCGAGTTGTAGCTTCAGCTTCAGAGAGGTGTTTGTCACTTGGAACTTCCTGAAATACTTGTAATGTCTCTTTATTAACATTGGTTGACGCCATTCTAATAATTTGAAGCTTGTATGCATTAGCGGGTTTCGTATGGTTATGATCACGAATTGTTTTGGCTTCATATCTGGCTATTTCAGTAAGCTCACTACGAGTGCTTTGTTCCTGCAATCTCAAAGGAAAAAATAATTTGACCTAGAAATAGACAGAAAAAAGACAAGCATGGTCAGCCCTGTACAACCTAGTAGTTCCCCTAGCTTTAGCATGCAAGTTTGGAGGTGGGACATGGGTCTCTAATGAGATGAAGAGAACCCACATCACTTTCATCTCCATCAAAAGCGAAGATGATAACATTTCATGGACTTGGAGACATCTTGTGAACTAAGGAGTAATGTTAAGGAGTTCTTCAGTTATAATCTGGGAAATGGGGCTCATATGTCTTTTTGGTTTGACCCTTGGGCTAATGGACAATCTTTGATTGACAAATTTCCCGATTTAAATATTATTGATTCAGATATTTACAAGTATGCTACTGTGCAGGATTTGTGGAGAAGAGGTAATTGGTGTCTGCCATATCTATCTAATGAGACTACAACTAAAGTTTGGGAATTTGTCACAAGAAATTATAAAGCTGAAGATGAAGCAGATTGTATTAAATGGAGACTTTCAGCTGACGGTAAATTCTCTGTTGCTAGCGCTTGGGATGCTCTTCGTGACAAAGATGATAAAGTTACTTTGAGCAAGTTAATCTGGGGTCAATGCACTATACCAAGGCAAAGTTTGATTAGCTGGTTAGCAATAAATAATAGACTTCAAACAAAAAATAAAATTAGGAAAAGGGGAGTGATCACTTCTTTAAATTGTGGTCTATGTGATAATGGTGATGAAGATGTGGAGCATTTGTTCTTCAATTGTTCTTACTCTCAGGAAATATGGAAACAAGTTCTTTGTGGCTATAATATCCACAGAAAGCCATATGCCTGGAGACGTGAAGTTTCATGGTTTTCAAGGAAAGCAGTTGGGAAGTCATTGCAAGCTCGTGTTAGGAGAGTTGGTTTTACAGCTACAGTCTACTGTATCTGATGGCAAGGAATTTAGCTCTGTTCGCCAACAAGCAGAGTTCTAGTTCTACTGTATTTCAGATGATTAGAAACTCAGTTATGTTGAGATTTGGTGAAGCTAGAAGGTGCAGAGATCGTGGACGTAATTAGAATTTTTTTTTTTTTTTTTGGGTTTTTGGTTGCAAGTAGTGGAGTTTGTATGATTTTGTTATTCTGGTGCAACAAAATTCTATGATGAAAGATGGAGCCCGCATGGAATTTACAACATTAGTCACTAAGATAGAGAAACCTTACCTCTATCAATATGCAAAACTCAATTTTACAACGTTATGGTATTTTTTATCTCTATTTAGATTGAAAAAGGAACAGAACTTAATGGAAAATGTAACAGAAGAACTTGAATGGTGATGGGAACACCTTGACATGAACGGAACCCCTGGATGGGAAAATTTGTAACCTTTTAATTTTTTCCATACTGCAACGACAGGACAGCAAGAAATGAATTTATTTGCTTACCTTCACCAAAATGAGATTCAACCGTTGTTTCTCGAAAGGCCCCCTGTCTCTGGCAGCTGATTCAAGAAGCTGAGTGCATGCCATTATCCTGGTTGTGGAAATAATTAAGTCGGCTCGCTAATTTAGCAGTTTTGTGATGCGAGTGACTAAGCAAGCAGAAGAGACATTTTTTGGTTGTCTCTTTTATGATTTATTCGTTTTTAATTAATTAAGGTCAATTTGTGGTCCCATTAAAAATCATTTTTGACTTATCATTGATAACATTAATTAATTAAGGTTTATGCTTTTTGTTACGCAACGTTCTCATTGTGGCTTGCAAGTTTTCCGGATTATTAATTTTTTTAATTTTTCTTCCAACTAAAGGTTTTAATTATTTTATAATAGAGTTCATAAATCTATGAAAAGTACGAAGTTTTTTTAGTATAATTTTTCTCTAGACATAAACTACTAAATAAAAAATTCAAATTCTTTCTTGATTGGAGTAGCAAAATTAATAAATTTTCCCAAATTAATTGATAAAGCTTATTTATCAATTAATCGTTGTGTTACAGAAAAATTGCTTTGTGGGAGTGACTGGGTTTTCTTTTTTTTTTTTTTTAATGAGCAAAGAAAATATGGTTTTTTTTTTTTTTAACAAAAAGAAGATATGGTTTGACAAGCTACCGGTTGAGAATGAGAATTAGACATCAATCTCCAAAAAATAAAGTAGATTTTTGCCCACATTTAATCTATTGCACTAAATTACTAGATGTGTAACACATATAATGAGTACTTTACACTTAACAAATGAAAAGAAGATACATGTCTTTGTGTTGCAATCCAATCATTTAGTGCAATAAGTTAGATGTTGGTAAGAATTTTCCACAAAGAAATCTCCACTTGTTAACCACCACCGTCCTGTCCTATTTGCCAGGCACCACGCTGACATGACAGTGTCCAATTTAAAAAAAAAATAATTTCTCTCTCCTCCCTCTGTCTCCCTCTGTTAAAAAATTTTATAATGCTATTCATCTTTGATGAGTTGAAAGATCAAATTAATAATATTAAATTATTTAAAGGTTCACTCATATATTATTAGATTTTAATTGTTATCACTTTAACTAATTATTTAATTTTTATTGATTTAATCTTTCAACTCATCAAAAGTGAGAATCACTGTATAATATCTCATCGAGAGTGGTACAACTTTTACCTCTGAGAGCAAGTCCTCCTCCCTATTTTTAAGAGACTAAACCTTTAGTACTACACATAGTGGTCAATCGGTAGAACGTCCTTTAGTACTAGATATTCCTTACTCTCTCGAACCTGCAAAGCTTATCTTCTAAATTCCATTAAAAACCATTACTAACGTTTACTTCATAAAACCAATTTGCTATCTGAGGCCTGCACTACACTTAAATTACATTTTTGTTAATGTGATGTGGAAAGGGATCCATTTCCATCATTTGCCACATTGGCTCAAGCGTCAACTCAAATTTATGATTTTTATGACACTTTGTAGTTCAAGATTTTGTTTTCTCATTAGTCTCTTTTCTTTTTTGCCCCATCTCTATTTTCTTGGGAGCTTGTGGTAAGAAATCTTTTAGTGCTGCTCTCTACTAGCAAAACTTGGGGATGATTTACATGTATTGTACCTAACATTTTAAAGAAAAACAAAGAGAGCTTAACTACTACACCTCACCTCACTGGTAAAAATGCACCTTTGCCCTTTAACTTTTTAACGTTTTGCTTTATCCTTTCTTTTCAGGGCTTTGACCGGTGCGAAGGAGGGAGGGATTGGACGCGCCAATAAGGGTATGCTAGGAGTTGAAGAATATGGAATGGGTTGTGCATGTGCTGTCAGCATTGTAAATAAAATAAAGGATAATATTAATATCTTCAAAATTGTGGCTCATGAGTCACGACCATTGCCTAATGCTTACTCCAAAGCACGCTAATTAATTTGGTAATGTGTTATACAACTTAATAATTTTAATGCATGGCTTTACAAAAAATATATATATAATTTTAATGCATGGCTATAACCATAAATATTGGAATCAGTCGGAAAGAAAGTTATTCTCATTTAAATTAGATTTTTGGTTCAAATTTAGCGTATATAGTTGTGTTAAATTAGTTATTGTAAAATTTTTGCTAACCTTATGGTTCATCTCGGATTGAAATGGATTAATTGGAATTCAATAAACTTTGAATTAGTTGTTAAAAAATTTTACTGGAGTTAAATAAGATTAATCAGAATCTGTGGCTAAATAAAAAATTTAGATGACTTTGAATTGTGCTTCATTTTGATTTTATTGACAATTTAGATGACTTAATTGTTATCAACTTAAAATTATTAAGAAAAATTATTATTATCAACTTAAAATTATTTAATTATGTGTAATATCCCGAGTTTTTAAATATTTTTAAACTGCATCGGGATATGTAGTGTTAATAATTTTTATATATATTTATGATTATTTCATGAGTTTATTATTTATTAAGTCATTTTAATTATTTTTTATTATTTTAAGTACTTTACGTAAAAAATTTTCCGGGAATGTTATTTTCGGGGAAATTAAGACGTAAATAATTTAATAGTAATTATTTTGACTAGTTTTATGAATTTGCATAAACTTATACATAATTTTTAAGTGCTAGATAAAATGTATATATGTCTATTTATTTAAATTAAATTAGGATTTAATTAATTAAATTAATTTTTAATATGAAGTTTTAATATTAATTAATTAATTATATATGTGTATATATGTGTATATATTATTAAAATATGTGTGTGGTGTATATTTAATGTGTGTGAGATTTTATATTATTATAATATATAGTGTGGATAAATATATATATACATATATACATATTTATTTATCAAAAACATAAAGTTAGCAATAATTACAGTTTTGCCATTGAACCTTCTTCTTCCCTCCCGATCACTTCCCTTCCTCCTCCGGTCACTGTCACGCCGTTTCTTCACCGTCGGTGTGCCTCCCGATGTGCCACCATCATCCACAGCCAGCTCCGCCACCAGCAGCACCAGTTTTCGACGTCGGAGAAGCTTGAAACGTCGGAAGACCGAAACTTCTTTCCACCGTCGATCACAGCGATTCCGGCCACCGTTTTTGACACCGCTGGTCTCTATCTTCTCCTTGAGATTCAGTGCGTGTGATTCCAAGCTTTGTTTCACTTAAAGTGGTCTAGATTTTCCTAGGTTTTGATTTGTCAATTTCAGCCATTTAGGGTTTTTGATTATTTTTTTAGCTTCAATTCGATTGATTCATGAAAAATTCCTTCACAAACTTTGATCCTTATAGCTCAATATACATGTGGTAATTTTTGTAGAATTTTTGGAATTTATTTTGATTTTTGGGTATTTTTGATTATTTTATTAATATTTCCTAATTTTTGAAATTAATTAATTAAATTATGAAATTGTGTTTATTGGTGTTTATAGGTGTTAAAATGAATTTTATAAATTTATTGTAATTTTTGGTGATTTTTATGTAATTATTTTGAATTTATTAGGTTTATGTAATTTTGAAAAATAGGGTTAATTATGTGTTAAATTGAAATTAATTGGTTAATTGATTATTTATTGATATTATTGAGATATATGTTGAGAAAATTAATTTTGAGTAATTATATTATTTTTGGTGAATTTTTGATTAATTTTAGTAAATTTATATATATATATAGGGGTACTTTGGTAATTTGACACTAATTTGGCTAAAAATATAATTAAATTGGTTTTCATAATTATTTGAGCTATAAAAATGATTTCTACAAATTATTTAGTATTTTTAACTAATTAAAACTATTTTTCGTAAATTATTTTTCAAAATATATATAATATACTATTTTTCTAAATAAATGGGTTTTTTTATTGATTTCAATGTGTTTTAGGGTTAATTATGTAATTTGGATTGATAAAATGTATTTTTATTATTTAAGGGCATTTTCGGTATTTTGTAATTATTCTGTGAATTGTGGACCTCGGTCGGTGAATTGTAGTTTGGAGTCCGACCGAGGGATTGTGGTTGTGAATTCTGTGTTTATTCTTGAAGTGTGTTTCTTTGCAGGACCGGCTCTACTCTTTGAGTAGAGAGATGTCCGTTTTACAGGGGAGGTTCCACCAGATTTTCGGTAGAATTCTCGTAAAACGTGATATCCGGTCAAATTCTTATTCTAATTTTATGTCTAGTATTCTAGATCGAGTCTCTAGGATTTCTATTAGATTTATTCTAATTTTCTATTATTGTTTGTTGTTTAGTTGCGCTGAGACCGAGACCTAGTGGACCAGACCCGTCGGACCCATCTCGAGGAGCGCAATATCAGTGAGTTGCTATTTTATATATATAGATATATATGTGTGTGTCTTAGGGTGCATGTTTTTAGAAATGTATGTTTTATTTTGATAAATATGCATAAATGATTTAGTTAGTACTTAGGTTTATTTTTGGTATATTTGGATATATTCTAAAATTATATGTATGTTTTATTTAAACATTTATACCTAAAATGTTTTTAAATATATTTCTACTTTATTTTGTAATTATATTGGATTTATTTGACGTATGTATACTCGAAGTATACCTGATTTATTTTTGGTATATTTCTAGTATATATATGGTTTATGTTGCTATTTTATTTAATTTCATGCATCATTGATTTTATGAATGTATGTTTTTATTTATTAATGAAGGATATCAATAGAACGTGCTATCTAGTGGGCGGCACTAGGACCGAGTACATACTGGTACGCTGATAGCAATTAAGCTTTATTACTAATCTATTTGTGGATATTGATTGGATTTAATTATTTGATGCGTGATATGATTTGAGAATGTGATTGCTGGAGCTCAGTTGACCAAGTGTCTTGGGGCCAATCACACTAACAGTCAGACTGTTGGAGCTTGGTTGACTTAGTGTCTCGGGATCAGTCTACTGTCCATAATGGAACAAGTGAATATATTTAGAATAAGTGAGCCTGTATGGCTAGAGTGTTGTCTAACACTGTTTGAGGTTGCGATTTTCTAGGGTTCTATTTGATCCTTCATAAACAGTGATTTTCAATAAAAATATATAAAATAATTTTGTTGCATCTGTGTGTATTTGCTTGTATGTATACTTATTGTATATACTATTGATTGCGTGCATTGCCATTTAGATATGCATGTATATTTATTATGGCAATTCACTCAGTGAGGTCTGACTCCTCTCCGTTGATAATTTTTCAGGAGAGTCATCATCTTCAGACGTCAGTAGCAGACCCTTACACCGGATTTCTTTCACCCCGGCTTCATTATGTAAACTGCTTACCTAAGTTTATTTTATAATCTAGACACTGCAGCAGTTGTAAATTGTTATGGAGTTTATGTATTATATTTGTGTGAGTTATGCATTTCAACTATTTGAACTGAAATTTGTATCAAAGGATCATTTATATATATAAAATGAGGATGTTTGATTTAATTTCATTTAGTGGATTATTATTTTAATATTTATGATTTTATTTCTGCTGTAGAATATATTACTTATGTTATTATTAGTATTGCATGTTTTATTTTATTTTAAGGCTTGCTACGGTTACAGATTCGAAAGAATTCCCATTCCTTAGCGCCGGTCATGGCCTCCTGTTTTGGGTCGTGACATTATGTAAGAAAAAATTAATAAATTGAATACAAATAATTTACTTTGATTAAATAGTTTTTATATTATAATTGGTTCAAATTTTAGTGTACATAGTTATGTTAAATTAGTTATTGTAAAATTTTTGCTGACCTTGTGGTTCTTCTCGGGTTGAAATGATTTAATTAGAGTCTAGTGAACTTTGAATTAGTTGTTGGAAAATCTTTACAATAGTTAAATCATATTAGTCAGAATTTGTGGTTAAATAAAAAATTTAGATGACTTTGAATTGCGCTTCATTTTGATTTTATTTACAATTTAGATGACTTAATAGTTATCAACTTAAAATTATTAAGAAAAATTATTATTATCAACTTAATCAACATAATTGTTACGACAATTATTATCAATTTAAAATTATTTAATTATGTAAGAAAATTTTAATAACTTGAATACAAATAATTTACTTTGATTCAATAGTTTTTATATTATAATTAATCACTAAGAATTATTTATAATTTTATTAATTTATTATGTTAGTTTATTGTGTGTTCAATTTATATTGTTAAAATTTTATTAAAAAAAGTTATATTTATTTTTAATTTAATTATGCAACATATATTTTTAATTTTGATTGTTTAATAATTTTTAAGTGTCTATACATATGATACTTATTGTTTTTTTAATAAAAATGATGGTATATAATACTAAAATTATTATATGTATTGATAAAATTAATATAAAATAAAATACTTAAAAATAATACATTATATGTATTAATTTTTTAAAAAATTCAATTTCTTTCAACTTTTTTTTTAAAGAGTTGAGGCCAAATATCATTGGATGCACCCAATTATCCCAATTAGGTTGACACAATCTTAGCATCCTCATCATGTGAAAAGACTCATAAATATATTAATGAAAAGAAAAAATATCCATACAAAATCACAAAAAACACAACCAAAGCTAACAAAAGTGAAATCACTCTACAGAATTAAAATCCTCAAAAATAAGATGAGTATAAAAATCTAGAGAAGTGGTCCACCAATGAGAAACAGTTTGTTGATCATCATATTTAGCTAATTTGTCAGCCACTGCCCTTCACGAAAAATATGAGAGACTACAAAATCAATGTTCTTTAGATCATCCAAACAAGAATTTCATAAATGATGAACTATCCAGGGAACCTCAATTGAAAGAGAAATGAATAAAAAAAAAACCCATGAAGAATCACATTCCAACTATAAGTTGTTCCAACCAAATTCTTTAGCTTTCGTAACAGCAAACATTGTAGCATGCAACTCAACAAGATAAGCAAAACGAGTTTTAGTATTAAAAGCAAAAGTCCTTACCACATAATCTCTCAGGTTTTTAAACACTCTACCTGCACTTGAACTTCCTGGAGCGCCAATTTCAAAGCCATCTATGTTCACTTTTATCCAATCTGAATTAGGGGGATATTAAGTGACACTAATAATCTTAGGAGCTTTAGGAGGAATAGCTGCAATATGGAGAAGTGAAAGAGTTTGCAGTTCACTAAACGAACTGGACATCGTCCCTAGATGGAAAAAAGCACTTTCCTTTATCATCTTCAAAAGATAATGAATAGTATTTTAAAAAATAATCGAATTCCTAACATGCCAAATTAGCCAAAGAGCACTAATAATAGCATTAGTCCAAAGAACCTTAATTTGCGAACTGAAATGACAGCTAAAAGTATATTTAAAAAAAAGAAATAATAGATTTTGAAGAAGGCAGAGGCCTCTAAAAGGTATCACCAATAGCTTGCCAAATTGCTTTTGTAAACGGGCAATGAATGAAAATATGGTCCACTGATTCTAAGTTCGAACTACAAAGACCATATTGAGAAGCTATATGGATGCCCTTCTTGATTAAATTATCCTCAGTGGGCAAATATCTAAGATAAGCCTGTCAACCTAAGATCGAGTACGAAGGAGGAAAAAATTCCTTCCAAAAGAATCTACACTATAAATCCATAAGATGAGAATTTAAAGCAATCATACTTTTAATAAAATAAATCCCATCAACTAAAGGGAGCCAAAAACATCAGAGCTATCCTTTAGAGGCTTGATTTGAAGAATATCATCTTTAACATCCAAAGGAATATCATCTAGAAAATGCCAAATACCATTGATAAGGAAGTTTGAAATAAGGGCAGCTAAATTAGCTTGTTGTGTAAGGGGAATATTAAGCCTATTAACCAGAGAAGGTTGAATCTATTCATCAGTCTAAAACTTTAAAGAAGAGGATAAGCCAATTAACTATTAAATAGAAGCCTTCATATTCAAGAAAATAAACTTAATAGAGCTCCAAATTAAAAAGGAGATAGGAGTAGCTTTTGGAACACCTGAAGCAGTGAGTAGCCTACTTCTCAAGAGAGAGAGAGAAGATAATACAAATAATTAATAACTTTAATAATACAAATAATTTACTTTGATCTAATAGTTTTTATATTATAATTAATGACTAAGAATTATTTCTAATTTTATTAATTTATTATGTTAGTTTATTGTGTGTTGAACTTATATTGTTAAAATTTTATTAAAAACAGTTATATTGATTTTTAATTTAATTATGTGACATATGTTTTTAATTTTGATTGTTTAATGTTTTTTAAGTGTCTATACATATGATATTTATTTTTTCTTAATAAAAATGATAAGATATAATACTAAAAATATTATATGTATTGATAGAATTAATATAAAATAAAATAATTAAAAAGAATGCATTATATGTATTAATTTCTTAAAAAATTCAATTTCTTTCAATTTAATTAATTCTATTTTTAAAAAAATAATACATATTGATACCCCATATACATATTCCTATTTTATTAAGTGTTTATTTTCCTATGCAGGAGTTACTTACAGAAGAAGAATGTCCAAATGCGATATGAGAAGGATTTCCAATTAAGGAGACTCTCAGACAGGAAGAAATACTCCTCAAATAGGCACAAGATCTACATCAAAGAGGAATCTTATTCCTCTCAGGTTTAAGCATCACTATCCTTATAAATAGAATCTTATATCTCTTATTCTCATCCATTTTATTCTCTCACACTCTTTAGTCTCTTTATCTCTTTATATCCTCTAACTTAGGCATCGAAGAGTTTGTGGGGATCCTCCCCACCTCTCACCTTACCCTTCGATTGATTCTTTATAGGGCTTAGACTCGAAGGTTCCGAAAATAAGTTATTAAGTAGCACCGTCTATGGGAAACTCTTAAGTCAAAAGCCATTAAGCATCTATAAAATACGACATTGGCATCATGACTTCTAGTTCACCATAAATCTCAACCCCAAATACGCAAATTAACCCATTAGCCCTTGTTCCTCTAATTAACCTGTTAGCACCTTTTCAATATGTTGAACCCTCATCACAAAATCTCCTTGAAGCATACACTCAAACTGATAATACACAAAGATGGCTAAAACTAGGTAATGACTTCCCTTATTATGCTCCTCTGTATCATAACAGCAGACCTATTCCATTCATACCCTTTCCAAGTTTACCAAAAACACACCAAACCTAAGCACGATAGCCCAAACACTCAACCTAGCCCTATTAAGTAAAGAAGCAATACTTCAAAACATCCAAACCTAGATGCTCCTGATGCAACAACAGTTGAATGCCTTGATTTAAGGCAATAATCCCAAAGTAACTCATCTAGAGAGTAATGTAACAATACTAACAGTAGCTTTTAATGTATCTAGTAGAAATAGAGAAGGTCATAAAGCTCCAGAAGGAGAATCTAGCACAACAATCTTAGCCCTAGATGATTTAAAGATAGCTAAGAAAGTTGAAGAAGTTATGAAAAAAGCTCGTACTAGACCAAGGAAGGAAAATGAGTGCATTTTAGAAGGAAAGACACCATTTATAAGTAGAATAATTAGAATGGAGATATCAACCAAGTTCAAAATGCCTCAGTTAGATTAGTTTGATGGAACTAGGGATCCAATCGACCACATATCCTCATTCAGGACTAGAATGCGATTTAGAATGTAAATGACTAATTATATGCAAAGTCTTTCCTAACACACTTACCAAGAATGCTCAAAAGTGGTTCCATTAGCTTTTTGAGAATTCTAGATCATCCTTTGAAGAATTAGTCGAGAAATTTCAGACACATTTTACCACTAATGTTCCTCTTGCCAAAAACATTAATGATCTTCAGATGTGCAGACAAAAGGCTACAAAGTCATTGAGAAGTTATTTGGATAGATTTAATAAGGTAGCTATGCAAATTGAGAACTTAATTGATGAAGTAGCCATAGAGGCCTTAAGGAATAGGGCCCGGCTAGGGAAGCTTAAAGACAAGATTATAACCAAAGAGCCTAGTACCTTTGCTAAGGTAATGGCTATGAAGATAAAGAAGATAAAAATGGATAAAGATAAGAGGATGTGTTAAGATGATGAGAAAGCATCTATCAAAAAATATGAAAGGTCAAAACCAAGAAGGCCCAGATTTCAGCAAACAAACTTCAAAAACCTGATGGAAGGATTCAAAAAAGAGGTGAAGAAGTACACAACATTAAACACCTCCAAATCCAAAATCCTTATGTGCATTAGCCTGAGTGGACTAGGCATAACTCCAATTAAAAGGCTGAGTCCAACCAGGATGCAAAATAGGAGGTACTAATGTCAATACTACTAGGACTATGGGCACAAGACTGAGGCATGCTGAGAATTGAAGAATGCTATAGAAAAGTTAATACAAAATGGGAAACTCGACAACTTCACTGACATAAATAAAAGAAACAAAGAGCAGATGATCAAGATAGAGATAAGCCAGAGTAAAAGAAAGCATGAAATGAAGTAGTTGGAGTCATCAACATGATTGTCGAGGGATGGGGAACAAGTTCAACATCCTCATAATGATGCCTTGGTGGTGAGTAAACTCATCAAGAATTAATTAGTAAAATGATTTCTAATTTATGATGAAGTGTTATCAATGCACTCTCTTAGAATACTTATAAGGCAATAGGAGGTTCTGTCACTGATTCAAAAGCTATCCGGAGTCTTATTATAAGCTTTTATGGTGGAACCACGTAACTAATGAGGCTAGTGGAGCTAAAGTTAGAATTTGGCAACTGAGATATTAGGGATATAAAAGTTGTTAAAGCTCTATTCAATGTGGCAGATCTTCCTCTCATGTATAATGGCATTATAAGCCTACCAATCCTTTATGAAATTAATGCAACCATAAGCATCAAGTGTTTAAACATGAAGATTCCTTTAGCAAGCTGAGTTATAACCATTCATAGAGATCAATATATGGCCAGAGAATACTATCTACGGCTGTCAAACTGCAGGTGAAGGCATTCCCTCTAAAATCCTTAGAATCTGAGAAACAAAGAGCCAATCTTGAGCCGGTTGATCAAGTCCAGACCTTACAAATCACTAAAGAAAAGATAGTCAGAATCAACAATGCGCTTAGTAAGGAAGTTAAAAATGGAATAGGTAAAGTCCTCATTAAACATTCAGGTAGTTTTGCCTCTAAAACATATAAGATCATTAGGGTAGATCCTCAGATTGCCTCGTATAGTCTAAACCTCAAGCTAGAAGTTAAAACTGTTATTCAGAAAAAGAGGAACTTTGCATATGAGAGATAGATGGTGATTACTGGGGAAATAAAGAAATTGCTATAAGCCAGATTTATTAAAAGAGTAACACACTTGGAATGGGTAGCTAATGTAGTGCTAGTAAAAAAGTCAAATGGAAAGTACAGAATGTGTGTGGGCTATACTAATCTCAATAAAATATGCCCAAAAGATAGTTATCCATTACTAATGATAGATCAGTTGGTAGACTCAACTGCCTATCATAGCTTATATAGCTTTATGGATGCAGCTCACGGGTACCAGAAGATCCCAATGAAGAAGGATGATAAGGAGAAGACATCATTCATTACTCACAAAGGACTTTATTACTACAAGGTTATGCCCTTTGGACTAAAGAATGCTGGAGCAACATACTAAAGGTTGATGAACCATGTGTTCTATGATCAAATCGGGAAACATATGGAAGTATATGTGGATGACATCATTATTAAAAGCCAGTATGTAGAAAAACACTCTGAGGATCTTAACCAAATCCTTTGAATACTAGATTAATACCATATTAAGATTAATCCAAAGAAGTATGTCTTTGGGGTAAAGGCAGATAAATTCTTAGGATTTATGATATTCCATAAAGGAATTGAAACTAATCCAGAAAAGATGGAAGCTATAGTTAAAATGAAAGCCCCAACATCATTTAATGAGCTTGAGAAGTTAAATGGCAGAATAATAACTTTGGGATGTTTCATCTCCTACTCAACCAAATGGTGTCTACCATTATTCCGAGCTCTAAAAAACTCCAAGATGCTTATATGGAATGAAGAATGTCAGGTTGCCTTTAAAGATATCAAGAAGTTTCTATCTTCACCACCTCTATTTAGCAGGCCAATCCCTAAAGAAGTTTTGTTCCTATATCTCTCTGTTAATCAGGAATCAATTACATCAGTACTGGTTAAAAAAGAAGGAAGCCAGTAGAGTCTAGTATACTACATTAGCAAAATACTTAGAGGTTCAAAAGTTCGGTATCCTAAACTCAATAAGTTAACTATGGCCATGGTACATACTTCCTAGAAGCTCATGCATTATTTTTAAGCTCACTCAATCATTATAAGATCCAACTTCCCATTAAGGAAAATCTTACAAAGACCTGAACATCTGATAGATTAGTTTAATGGTCGATATTGTTTGGAGAATTTGACATTAGTTATGAATCTCGACAGCAGATCAAAGCCCAGACCTTGGCAAACTTCGTGTAAGAGATGATAGTAGAAGACTTTGCTCCTTTTGAATATCTGGAGTGGAAGTTATACATAGACAGTGCCTCGTCCATCTAAGGATCCAGGGCTAGAATCATTCTTAAAGGACCAAATAAAGTGATAATAAAATATGTTATATAAATAAGGTACAAAGCCACTAATAATGTAGTCGAGTATAAGGCACTCATCATATGACTGAAGCTAGCTACAGAAGTCAGAGCTGAGCATCTCAAAATATACTTTGATTCATAATTAGTAGTCAACCAAACCAAAGAGAAATACAAGATCAAAGAACCAAACATTGCTAAATATGTAGAGAAATTCACACAACTTCTAAAAAAGGTCGAGCAGGATAGGAGACAATGAGAAATCATCCAAATTCTTAGAAGTGAAAACTCAAAGGTAGATTCACTAGCCAAATTAGCAATAGAAGACAGTTAAATATTCAAAAAGCTTGAGCTTACTAAGGAATTAATGAAGCTAAGCACTGAGGAAGCAGAAATCATGGATATCCAAAAAGTAGTAGAATGGATGAAGCTAAGCATTCAGTATCTCGAACATTGGGTACTTCTGCAGGATAAGTTAAAAGCTCAAAAGTTAAAAATAAAAGTTATACACTACTCTATGCACAATAGGGAACTCTACAGAAGGTCCCTCTTACATCCATGGTCTAAGTATGTATCACCACATAAAGGAAATAATGTGCATAGGGAAATTTATGAAGGCATTTATGGAGCTCATGAATCTCATCATTCACTAATTAGAAAAGCATTACTTTAGGGTTACTATTGGCCCACCATATCCCGAGATGCTTAGAAATTGGTTCAGGAATGCCATAAGTGTCAACAGTTTGCTCGCCTCAACCACAAGCCTTCTAATATTTAGCATCCAATTAGGAGTTCTTAGCCTTTTGCAGGATAGGAAATGGATATCTTAGGTCCATTTCCTGTTTTAACCTCCCAAAAGAAGTTCTTGATTGTAGATATAGATCACTTCACCAAGTGGATAAAAGTTGAAGCTATCTTAACCATCACTGAGGCTGGATTTAACACTTTTTTGAAAAGAAATTATATGCAAATTTGGCATATTGCACACCTTAATAATAGATAATAGGAAGTAATTCAACAATGAGAAATTCATAAGGTTCTATTCTAATATTAATATAAAGCTTTGATTTACTTTAATAGCTCATCCACAAAAAAAGGCCAAACAGGGGTCATTAATAGGATTATCATGCAAGGTTTAAAGAAGAGATTATATAAAAAGAGGGGAAACTAGGTTAAAGAAGTTAACAATGTCATTTGGGCATATAGAATAACACCTAGAACCTTTACAAAAGAAACACCTTTCAAACTGACTTATGGGATGGATGCTATAATCTTAATGGAAATTAGGATAGTAAGCTACCAGGTAACTAAGAATTTAGATCAGGAAGTCAATAATATTAATGCTTAAGTATGCCTAAACCTACTTGAAGAGAGGAGAGAATGAGCATTTGTAGTAGCAGAAGCCTAGAAGCAAACTAAGGAAGTCTCATACTAAGTAATTGAAAGAATGACTAAGGGGGCATACAAGATCAAAGATGATCAAGGAAAAGAGCTACCTTGATATTAGAACTCAAACAACCTTAGAAATTACTATCAATAAATGTATTTAGAGTTTAGTAAGTTTTGAGAAATAAAGCCTTAAATACGTTTTACTTCATAAAATCAATTTGGATCTCAGGCCTGGCCTGTAGTTGCATTGTGAAATAATGTAACTGGAGGTATGTGGATCAGATTTAATATTTAAACTGGTTATGAATTCGCACATTACATGGGTTGTATTTTATTATTTTTTAATATATATTTTTTGTGTATTTTTTTCATTTGTAAGTTGTAAGTATATATATTTAATTTAAAGATAATAAATGGTAGACTAAAATTGAAAAATATAAAATATCTATTATAATATTTTTTAAATAATCTAATAATAAAAATTTGAAATAGGTAAACAAATATAAGTTATATTTTATAAATTTGTATATTAATTTAATATTTGACAATTTTTATAAATAATAAAATATAGTGCTAAATACTTGTTCATCACTAATGCATCTTTTGCTTCTCTCAAAAAAAAAAAACAAACAAACAAACTATGCATTTTTTGTATTTTATATTAATATAATATTCATTTGTTGAGTGTTGTAGTTTGTACTTTCAATGTCCTTCATTTTCTTGAAAATATGTTAGTAACTTTTTCTCGTTACGAGATGAGAGTCTGACAAAACACAATATATAATAAAAAAAAAGAAAGCCTTAGACTATTTTTTTAAAAAAATAAAAATGTTTAGAATTTTTTTTAAAATAAAAATGTTATGAATTAGAGTGACGTCAATTAGACCTTGAAAGATTTCAAAATTCCTTATTTCTAATCAAATAGACATTTGTTGTCTTCAATCTTATTGATGATCTGTGCCCTTTAGGATCATGGTATTGATGAAATATGTGTTTTGTTTTGTTTTGTTCTTGATGAACGATGTGGTTTAGAAATGTATGAAATCTTTCAGTTTTCTTAATAAACATACCAAACACAAACTGAAAATGCACAGAAAAATAAAACAAAATAAAATAACATTAAAAACAATTAGAAGTAGAGCTTACATGTTTTAGATCAAGAATTTGTCAATTGTGCAGTGTATATGTTCAATCACACAAATCACTAAAAATGGAGCATAAAAGATCAAGATGGTGTAGTTACGCCGGTGAGCTGAACAAAAGTAATGCAAGTTGAATGATGATAGTCCCAAGTAGTCTCAAGCGGTGAACCTACGCAAAGAAAAATAAATGATAAGAAAAAGAGACAAACAACATGCTTCCCATCAAATATTACATATTAAAGTTGAATCAAACCAAATTGGAAAAGGTGGTAGCAACAGGATCAGGAATTAAAAATGATGGTGGGAGTACCTTACTATGCTTAATAAATAAAATCACCAACAACCTATAGTGCTCAAACATGGTTACGCCATCAGTTAGAATGGTTAAAATTTAGAACAGCTATATATTTTAAATATGTTCATTAAATGAAGGAAACAATTGAAATCAATACTGAGATAAGACTTCATAACAGTACATAAAGTTTTTATATAGAATCTACAAGGAAAAAAACAACATCAAAACAAATACTACAGAATCCAATCCTAAGTAACTGCAGTCCAATTCTCCATTCATTGAGTTGTATTGAAATAAGTATAATAATATTTTAATTAAAAAATAATATTAAATAAATATGATAAATATTTTATTTTTAATAAAAAAAATAAGATTTATAAGAATTTAACATATCAAATTTTTGACTTAATGAATTTAAGGCTCAACATTATATATATATATATATATATATATATATATATATATTCTATCACTTTTATTGCTACAATTACTCTTTTTTTTTTTAAACTCAGCATCCCATTGTAAAGTCAAGATGTTAATTGCTAAGTTGCCTCATCTTATAAATTCATTTGAATTACCAAGAAAACAATGAATTTTGCTAAGGTATAAGTTTATTGATGAGGAGGGTCGCAATACAATACTTGGTCCAAACGATGGATCAATGATACAAGAAATGCAACAAGGCCACACTTTGATGATGTGCATCAAA
Organism: Mallotus nudiflorus; assembly: GCA_947683625.1. NCBI lineage: Eukaryota > Viridiplantae > Streptophyta > Magnoliopsida > Malpighiales > Euphorbiaceae > Mallotus > Mallotus nudiflorus. The sequence continues at coordinate 34,056 of CANTUR010001894.1, forward strand.
TCCTCTTCAAAGCCAAACCAAATCTGCAAAAGCAGCGTTTAGTGGCAGCAAACAGCGACACTCGATCAACCTTGAAAACAGCAGTGCATTCAAAGTTGGCATTTATGTTTGGACCAAACCATTATATCGAACATTTGGTGTATCCTGCAGAGGCTTGATCTAAGAATCAGGAAAAAGTGCATAAATAATTCGGAGCAATAATGTAATCCACTGTTGCTAGATGCTAGTCAGAATTTCTGGCAAAGCTTGGTTTCATTTGATGTGAAACTTTGCATTAATGATTCCTAGGGCTATTGTATGATTGAATTTTCTACTAAATATGAAGTTCTATTTCCCTTTTCTTTACTTGAGATCTCCGGCCTTTCAGTGTGATTTCCGATCTTGAAGAGACCGGCCTTAAATGAAATATTGTTTAATAATGTTTCTAAGTTTTTTGACAATGACACATGTAGTTACTAGTGATATGAATAGAATTATCAATGGAACTAAAAGAAAAAAATATTTTGAGTTAAAATTATATATTGGTCAAAATGCAAGGGGCAGCAATGGCGATTGGAATGCCAATCAAGTTATGGATGACTGCATAAATGCAATTTAGATTATTTTGGCTAGTCGTCTTGTTTAAGAGATCGATTGCAGTAATGACATCTTCCAAACAGTTGCTGGTGATAAAAACATCGGCTACATCCGTAGCAATTCCTGTACCTGCTCCAATTGCTATTCCAACATCTGCTGCTATGAAGGAAGGAGAAGTAGTTGTGCCAGCATCAACCATTGCCACTATATAGCCTTAATCCTAATTATGGGAGAGATTAAAGTTACAAAAGAACTGTGTAAGGTCCAAGATCTTAACAATATATATCAATAGTGCGGTGCAAATGACCTGTAGCTTCTTCACTTTTTTAACTTTCTGCTCAGGCTTGGCTTCTGCAACAACATTCTCAAATTCAATCCCGACTTCCTTGGCTATGGACCTGGCAGTTCCCTGATTGTCACTTGTCACCATGATGGTATTAACATTTATAGAATTGAGAATGGATATGACATCACGTGCGCCTGGTTTCAGCAGATCATCTATTCCAAGAAATCCAGTCAATTCCATGTTTGCTGATACTAAAATCATAGTTCTATCCGTCCCTTCATTTCCTGCAAGCATGTTATCAGTATCATCTGGAATAGCAAAACTGTGTTCAACCGTCAAGCTCTTGTTTCCCACCAAAATTTCCTTGTTCTGGACAATAACTTTCACTCCACGGCCAGCAATGTAGACAAAATCATGTGGTTCAGGCCGAAGGGAACTCTCCATGTGGTCTGTGAATTTCTGGGTGTACTCTGTGATGGCTTTGGCCAAAGGATGACAGCTTTTGCCCTGATATGAATCAACACTTTCAGTGGTCATTATTCTTTAAAGAACAGTTCTATGGATAGATTTTTTCTAGTAGAGAGTTTGTAAATGGAATAGCATCGCACCACAATTAGAGCAGCAAGTTCAAGAAATTCTTCAACTTCGGTAGGTTTCAGGATCTTTATGCCAACAACCTTAGGCTTTCCAACTGTAAGAGTTCTCTTACTGAATACTACACAATTTACCTACGAGACCAAACCAGTGCAATTAAGAACCTCAAATGGATGATCAGAATGAGACACTAAAACAAAAGATGACCTTATCTTGACTTGCCAAAGCTATCACACTCTGAAACACATCACCCAGATTTGCACCAACTTGGATAGCAACCAGAATGGGATTCAGTGGTGATAGCGAGAGCACATGGAGAGGTTATTGCTGCAACGGATATCGAAACTTGGAATGCAACCTGAGGCACATCCATAAAATTTGTTGACCAAAATTCTGGGTGACCATAGAACTTTCCAATTAGATAGCAAAGAACCCCAGCGAATAACGAGATTAGTATAGCCTGAAAATAACAATGAGCTATGAACAAAATCTGTACCTTAACGATGGCATTTAAAAATGAACAAGAACAAGAATGAAATTTGTACAGGTTATCTGTGCACTTACAAAAAATGTAAAGAACTTCGAAATGCTGGAAGCTAACTCCTGTGCAGAACCTTCATCCGTCTAATCTAATTCAACAAGATGAGCAATATGTGAGAGTATTGGGAAAGTTAACAGAGTTGGCGCAGCGAAATAATGTTCATAGAGATAAAATAAAATTACTGTAGAAATAATCAAACAAATAAATAAATAGAGGCGATTAAACTGGCCAATAAGTGAGTAAAATAAATAGTAAAACCTATCGTATAAATGATAAAAATGATACCAATATTTTAACGTAATTCATCCTTAATTCTTGGGCTACGTCTATAGGACAAAATCTGAATAATTCTTCCACTATAAAAAATAGTAGGTACAAGAGACAGTATTCTCTAGATCAACATTAGAGGCATATAATAAAAGAATTTTCAACAAAATAGTGGCACTCAAAGTGTTTCTCAAATACCCCAAAAATAACTTCCTCACTATTTTTTCACTCACCCTTTAAGAAAATTTCTCAAACTCTTAAAACTCTCTCACACTCATCAAAGCAAAATTGCTTTGGTTACCCCCCCCCCCCCCAAGCACACACCTCACTTGAGTTTTTCTTTCACTCACTCGTTGATTGCTTGTGTTCTTTGCTTATATCTTCCTTCTCCATCTGAATGCTTTTTATATAGGCATTAGGATGAATAAACAAACAAAACAAAATGAACATATTTCAACTTTGGTAGGCACCGGATTTTGGTGCCTATATTTTTTACCTCTTTTTTTTAAACTTTTCTAACATGTAGCTCCACTAGGAGGGACCCATAACAATTCTCCTCCTTTTGACTACGTGGAGGTAATCACCATTCTGCCAACCAATCGACAGAATTCAAACTTCTCCCTTAGTAAAGTCTTTATTAACATATCTGATCCATTTTTATCTGTATGGATCTTCTTAAGCTGTAATAGTTTCTTCTCCAATACATCCCATATTCAGTGATATCTTATATCAATGTGATTTAACCTTGAATGAAATGAGGAATTCTTACTAAAGTGGATAGCACTCTAACTATCACAAAATAGCTCATATTTATCTTGCTGAAAATTTAGTTCATTTAAGAACTTCTTCATCTATAGTAACTCTTTACAAGCTTCCATTGCTGCAATAAACTTTACTTCAATGGTAGACAAAGCAACATATTTTTATAATTTTAACTGCCATGACATAGCTCCCCCTACAAATATAATCAGGTAACCAGAGGTTGACTTTCTCGAGTCAACATCGCCCACCATGTCTGCATCTATGTATCCTGCTAACACGGGCTTGACATTTGCAAAACATAAGCATATTTTTGATGTTTCACAAAGATACTTAAAAATCCATTTGATTGCAGCCAAATGTTCCTTTTCAGGATTTAAAAAGAACCGACTCACTATTCTAACTGAGTGTGTAATATTTGTTTGTGTACACACCATGGCATACATTAAACTACAAACTGTTAAAGCATATGGAAATTTATCTATCTTTTCATTCTCCTTATTAGTGGAAAGGCTTTACTGAGAAGTCAATCTGAAGTGATTAGTAAAAGGATAACTAGCATTGTACATGTTGAACCTCTGAAGTACCTTCTCAATATACTTCTCTTATGATAACCATAGCTTCTTGATGCCTCTTTCTCTGATAATCTTCATGCCAAGAATTTGCGTTGCTGGTCCCAAGTCTTTCATAGCAAAAGATTTACTCAATTGCTTCTTCAAGCTATTGATTCTAGAAACATTCCAACCAATAATCAACATGTCATCCACATAAAGTAATAACACAATAAAGTCATCATCAAAGAATTTCTGAATAAATACATAATGGTCTGAAGTGGTCTTCTTGTAGCCTTGCTCCCCCATAACGAACTTACTTCTTATACTATTATCTTGGTGCATGTTTCAAGTCGTACAAGCTTTTCTTCAATTTGCAAACATAATCCTCTTTTTCCTTTTTCTTTAAAACTCTCTAGCTGCTCCATAAACATTTTCTCTTCTAAATCACGATGAAGGAAAGCAGTTTTAATATCCATTTGCTCGATCTCTAAATTAAAACTTACTGCTAAACCCAGCATAATATGGATGGATGTCATCTTCACTACTGGAGAAAAAATCTCATCCAAGTCGATACCCTTTCTTTGGTTGAATCCTTTTACAGCCAGTCTAGCTTTGAATTGTGGCTAAAGACTATCTCTTCATGCTTTATCCTAAACACCAACTTATTATTCAAAGTTGTCCTGCCTTCAGGCAACTTCACTAGCTCAAATGTCTTTTTCTCATGCAAAGACTTAATCTTATTTGGCATGGGTTCAAACTATTTCTGCTTGTATTAATCATTTATAGCTTCTTCAAAGCTTTCTAGCTCTCCCTCATTAGTTAGTAACATAAATTGGTCTCTAGGATATATGGTAGAAGGTTATCTAATTCTATCAAATCTCCTTAATAGCACTAGAGAAGCCTTATCTACTGGTGGTTGATCATGAACACCATCATCATCATTTTTAAATGGAATCTCAATAAGAGCATCTTCATCACCTACATCTAGCCAAATAACTTTATTTTCATCTCCAACTATAATAGCCTAGACCAGCCCGCATCAGATATTGTCCACTTTACCCAAGTCCAGCCCCAGCCAGTAGTGTACGATTTTAAAACACATCTAATGGGAGAAGGTATCCACACCCTTATAAGGAGTGCTTCGTTCTCCTTCCCAACCGATGTAGGATATCACAATCCACCCCCCTTAGGGCCCAACGTCCACGCTGGCACACCGATCTGGGCTCCGGCTCTGATATCACTTTGTCAAGACCTAAACCGGGGGCCATAACTGATGCTAAGGAACGGGAATTCTCTACCTCTAACAAGAACTGGACAATCAGAAAGAACAACATCGGTGTCCAAAGAATTGCTTAGAGGAGTGGTGATAGATAAAGGAAAAACCATCCTCAAAGCTTGCCAACAAGACTTAAAAGCAAAAACAGGAGAAACAAATGAATGCGTAACACCCGGATCAAATAGAACCCAAGCATCTAGGTAACAAATAGAAATAATACCTGCCACGATTGCATTAGATGCCTGAGCATCCTACTGAGTAAGATGGAAGACTATGGCCTGACCTCGACCTCCCTGCTGACTGGTAGAAGCCTGGCCAACACCTCTGGCACCTCTTTTGGTACCTTTACCACGACCTTGCTGAGGAATAATCTGAGTAGAACTCTGATGCTGAGCTGGAGGCAACTAAAAAGGAACTAGAGCTGCACTAGCAATCAACTGCTGTGGAAATCGTGAAATCTACGGCTACTGATAACCAGAATAGGGACATGATCTAGCAAAATGTCTCATCTGTTCACATCGAAAACATGTCAGCAGTGTCATGTAACACACCCCTGATAGACTCTACCACACGTTTGACAAACATTGGCAGCTAACCCAGAACTACAACCACTGCTGCTGCTCAAAGCACCTGACCTAAATCTGAATAGTCTACGTTAACCTCCATGGCCATGCCTACTACTCATGTGCACTCTCTATTGTTGTCTCTGGCTCTGTTGTATTAGGCCTCTCTATTGACTACTCAAACCAATCTGAAAACTCGAGTATGGAGTAGTCTGAAATCCACCTGACTGAGTGCTCAATTGGTAATAATCAGGCATAGCTCCTTGCCTGACTAGCCTCAGTTTAATCTCCTTAGCCAACTCTATCACTGACTTTAGAGTAAGGCCTACTATAAGCATACCAACAAATGCAGAACCCAAACCAATGATATAAGTAGTAACTGTGAAGTATTGATCTCACATCAAATCTTCTGCATATCTGTCGAGTCAAAGAAACTCTCTAGTGTAGTCCTTAACAGATCTGTCACCTCGGGTAATACTAGTCAGTCGGAGTCTGTAGCTCATACGTAGTGACTCTGGACAGAATCTCTTCATAAATTGCTCTCTAAACTGCGCCCAGGTCATCATCATCATATATGGCTGAATCATCTGGATAAACCAATCCAGGGCTAGTCCCTCTACTGACAACTCAACTATCATAATCTGCTGATACTCAGTGTGAGCAGTTCGAGTCCTCATCTTAATCGCATACAGAAAATCTAATGATTTAGACGTCCCATCGAAAGCTATCCTGCTGACTCTGGCATAGAATAATGCTACCTCAGGGTTAGACATACCTTGTTGATAGGCAGGCTGAACAGGCCGTGCCATTAGAGGTACTGGAATATCCTCAGACTCTAGCTTTACAAGTTCCTCATACTTATTCGAATTCATTTTACATATATATACTTGAAATATACTTAGTTTATTTTAGGTATATTTCTGGTATATATATGGTTTATTTGATTATTATGAATGACGTTATGCATTATTTGTTTACTTGAATATATGTTTTATTTTTAAATGAAGGATATCGATAGAATGTGCTTCCTAGTGGGCAGCACTAAGACGGAGTACATACCAGTGCGATAGATCGTAGGGTTAAATTACTAACTTATTTGAGGAATATGCCATGATTGATATGATTGAGATTAATGTGATTGAGTGTGTGATTGCTGGAGCTCGGTTGATCAAGTGTTTCGGGGCTAATCACACTGACAATCAGACTGCTGGAGCTCGGACAACTTAGTGTCTCGGGGCCAGTCTGCTGTACAGATGGATTAAGTAAATTTACTTGGAATTAAGTGAGCCAATATGGCTAGAGTGTTTTTTGTTGTTAATAGAGGTTGCGATCATTTAGGGTTCTATTTGATCCTTTAAAACTTATATTTTTCAATATTATGAAATAAAGTGATTTTCAACATCTGTGTGTACATGCCTGTATATATATTTTTTATATACATATGATTATCTGCATTTGTCATTTAGTAATGCGTATATATATATTATAATAATTCACTCAGTGAGGTCTGACTCCCTTTAGTTGATATTTTTATAGGAGAGTCTTCTTCTTCAGACCTCAGCAGCAGGCCTATCCGCCAAATTTCTTTCGCCCCGGCCCTATTATGTAAATTATCTACTTAATTATTTTATATTGTACTCTAAAAAACTGTAGTAGTTATAATTCCTATCAGTAGTAGGTTTTATTTTATTTTTGCTGTATGAAATTTTAATTCAAATGTTTAATCTGAATATTGTATTAAATCATTTTATGTTATGAAGGAGTTTTATTTTATCATATTAAATTGAAATTTTAAATATGTTATATTTATATTATTATATTTATTGTGTGTTTTTATTCTTTTAAGACTTACTACGGGTTCCAAATTCGAAAGAATTCTCATTCCCTAGCGCCGGTCATGGCCCTTGGGTTTAGGTCGTGACACCAACTTCCCTTGGCACCATTGTTAGAGGAACTAACTTCAAATTTGAATCATCTTCAAAGCTAGGGATGTTCTTCTCAACTCTGGCAGTATCTTCAATTGTTTTTTCTTTAATAAACACATCATCATAACTTTTAACAAGTTTTTTCTGGACTGGATCATAAAATTTATACTTAAGTTGATCTTGACCATAGCTAATGAACACACATTGTCGTGTCTTGACATCAAGCTTGGACCTCTGATCCTCAGGAATATGCACAAAGGCTTTGCACCTAAAAACCCGCAGATGACCACAGGAAACATCTTTTCCTAACCACACCCTTTCTAGAGTGTTAGATTATAAAGGAACACATGGTGAAAGGTTTAACACATGCACTACTATAAGTAGAGCTTCACCCTAAAATGTCTTAGGCAGCTTTAAATGTGAGAGCAAACATTTGACTCTCTCCATCAAAGTCTTATTTATCCTCTTAGCTAAACCATTCAATTGCGGCGTCTTTAGAGGTGTCATTTGATGTCGTATACCATGCTCTTTATAATAAGCATCAAATGGTCCAGAATACTCTCCACCATTATCTTTTCATATGCACTTAAGCTTCTTGCTAGTTTGTCTCTCTACCGGGTCATGAAATTCCTTGAAGACATTTAGCATTTAATCTTTTGACTTTAAGGTGTATACCCAATCTCCTAGAATGATCATTAATAAAAGTCACAAGGTACTGATAACCACTAAGTGATTTTAGCATTGGCCCACACAAGTCTGAATGAATTAAATCAGCACATTCTTCATCCTAGAAGGAGGAGTACTCCTAAAAACAACCTTGTTTGCTTTCCTGCAAGACTATCGATGTATTTCTCTATATCCACAAGATCTACTGTGGATAACACATTTTTCCTGGCCAGCATTATTATCTCTTTCTCACTTCTGTGGTCCAGTTTTCTATGTTATTCCTCAACTGTATTATTGTAGGTGACAGATTTAGCACGCGCCTAAGTGTTTGGTGACTATGACACTGTGTGGGCTCATGGCCCACTTGGAAATACGATATAGGTCTTGGGCCTATTCGAAGATGGAGTTGCCACTCGGATAAAAGTCGAAACACACTGTACAGCAACTGGATCCCACAAAGGTTCCTAGAAGCCGTCATCAAAGATCAAGTTCAGAAACTGGGTATGGGCATTTGAATGCTCACCCAACCTTGCGGTTGGGTCTCTGTTTGTGTTTTGCATTTTATTACCTTTAATTATTTAATTATTTCCTCATTTATATTCAAATTGCACTTGCCTTCATTCACTTTTCAAGTTTTATAGTTAAGTCCAAGTTTGCACATTAATCCAATTTCATGCTTTTAAGTCCCATCATTCAACAAAAATAAAATAAGTAATAATTTACAACTATACATTCAAAATCAAATGGGGGGAAGGAATTAAGGATTACAACGCTTTTTATTATACAAAACAAAATAGAATAACAAAAAATAAACCAAAATAAAGTAAAAATAAATAAAAATAATAATAATAATAAGCACACAAATATTTAATTAAGCAAGATAATAAAATAACTGTATAAGAAAGATTGAAAATATAAAAATATGAAAATACATAAAAAAATAAAAATAAAAATAAAAATAAAAATGATATGGCGACACCTCTTTGAAGAGGCGTCGTCCATGAGAGGAGTCGCCTCTAGCCATGGGGCGTTGCCTTATGGCAAAGAGGTGATTAAAAAGGGGCTCAAATGGGCTTTAATTGAAATAGTGATAAAAATAATAAAAAAAATATGTAAAAACCATGCAATCCTACTAAGATTCACGTAAAAATTTGACTAATACTACTAAATTTTAACCAACAAAATATACAAAAATATTTCTGTCATTCTACTGGTGAAGTGGCTAAAAATGAACAAATGTGGAGTACAAAAATCTAATTATATGAATACTAATTTTGAAATAGCAAAATACATGCAGTAATATGACATTTAACTAAAACTACATAAAATTTTGAGTAACACACCAAATGGGAGCAAACAAAATATATGGTCATGTTCTGTCACTCTTCTAATGAAATGACTAAAAGGAAAAAAAATTTTGAGTACAAATTTTTTTTTTATGAATAGTGATATTAGTAATAGCAAAATAGAGAAATGTGATATTTAAAGTGGCGATCGCCTTAAGTGGCAATCGTCTCTGTCATGAGGCGATCGCCTCTTCGTAGAGATGATCGAAGAGGCAATCACCTGACCAGCAAATTTAGATGACGCTCATAGGCAATAAATTTAGTTTTTAAATAATCAATAACTAATGTAAATGAACAAAACTTACAATAAAACAAAAATTTTTCTCAAAATAATTGACCCTCAGAGGTTTGGACTTGATTTTTGCACACCCGAATGTAAGGTTTTTCCCTTCTTCTTCTCAGGATTGACTTGAAGCTTAATCCCTTATTTCTTCCCTAAAAATCTTCCTTTTTTTTTTCCAAAACCTCTTTTTTTCTTATTTCAAAAGCTTGCACTTTTTTATCCCTCTCTAAACCTCTAAGAATTTTTTTTCTATGAACCCCCCTCCTCTGCTTATCCCTCTCTTTTCATTTTATATTTCCCTGACTTAATCCCTACCCCTACTCTCTTCATCATTACCATCCCTTTTTAGCCACAACTTTTCTTCCAAAAACCAACTATTCTTACTGTAATTGCAGAGCAAGAATAGGTGAGGGCCCACCAACTTGTTGTCCTTGATAAACGTCATTTAATGCAGCAATAAGTGATCTGGTGAAAATGTGATCGCCTTTCTAAAGAGGCGATGCCTCTTCACCCAACTGCTAAAAAGGCGATCGCCTCTTGGCTTATAGGTCTGGGCCTTTGGGCCAAAGAGTTTGGGCTTGGAGTTATGTTTGCATGGGTTTAATTTTTTTTGGACTTAGGCTCTTAAGTTCATTCTCAAAAAGATTTCGAGCTTCACTTGCATTCGAGTTCAATTTTTCTCATCATTGGGCTTGACAACGGGCCGATCAAACCGAGCATCCCTAATTCGTCCCCCTAACATGGGCCGACCGAATTGTGTGTCTACAACTATCTTCCTCCGTAATATTCACCATGTCTTTAGAGAGATTTTCATGCATAAAGTATAGTGCTAAGTCCTTTTTACCTCTAGCCACTCGTGAGCCTTTAGTGAGTTTCCATTGGCGTTGTGGAAGGTGTTGTAGAAACCTTCTGTCACAACCCAAAACAGGGGCCATGACCGGCGCTAGGGAATGGGAATTCTTTCGAATCCGGAACCCGTATCAAGCCTAAAAATAAAATAAATCATGCAATAACAATAACCATATAATATATATACAGCGGAAATAAAAAATCTGAAATATCACAATATTATCCATATCAACTGGATTAAATAAAAATCGTATCTCATACATAACATCTCTTTAATACAATCCAGTTTTAACATAATATATCTCCTTTAAAACAAAATAAGATACATGAAATCCAATACTTTAATTCACAACTACTGCAGTATCTAGATAAAATAATAAGACTCAAGTAGACAATTTACATAAAGAAGCCGGGGCGGAAAGAAATCCGACGTATCGACCTGCTACTGAGGTCTGAGGAAGTTGACTCTCCTGAAAAATAGTCAACGGAGGGGAGTCAGACCTCACTGAGTGAATTACTATAATATATATACATACACTCTAAATGACTATGCATACAGTCAATAATACATATCTAATATGTATATATACAGGCAAATTCACACAGATGCAGAAAAATCATTTTTATATATTTATTTGAAAATCATCTTTTATGAAGGATTATATAGAACCCTAGAATATCGCAACCTCAGAATAATAGTGTTAGACAACACTCTGGCCATACAGGCTCACTTAATCCAAATATATCCACTTAATCCATTTAGACAGTAGACTGGCCCCGAGACACTAGTCAACCGAGCTCCAGCAGTCTGACTGCCAGTGTGATTGGCCCCGAGACACTTGGTCAACCGAGCTCCAGCAATCACACCCAAACCACATCTCACATATCAATAATCACATCAAATCAATATCCACAAATAAGTTAGTATAATAGCCTAAATACTATAGGCGTACCGGTACGTACTCGGTCCTAGTGCTGCCCACTAGGTAGCACGTTCTATAGATATCCTTCATTAATAAATAAATCATTCATTCACAATAAATGAAGCATGAATGTAAATGAAACAACAATATAAACCATATATATACCGAAAATATTCCAAACATAAACCAGGTATATTTTGAGTATATATATGTCAAATAAATCCAATCAAATTATGAATAAACTAAAAATATATTTAAAAACATTTTAATATATTTTATTAATAAACATGTATATAATTTATTATATACCAAAAATATACTTGAATAAAATCACATTATTTATGCATATTTAGTAAAAATAAAACATGCAGTTTTCTAAATCATGCATCCTAAGCATATATATATAATATAGTAACTCACCTAATGCGCTCCACGAGACAGGTCCGACGGGCCTGGTCCACTAGCCTCGGTCTCAGCGCAACTAAACAAGAAATAAGTAATCGACATCAGAATACCCTAACAGAAATCCTAGAATTCGATCTAGAGTATTTAAATACGGAAACAGAATTAGGGTTCGACTGGACATCACGTTTTACGAGAATTCTACCCAAAAATTCGGCAGAACCTCCCTGTAAAACGGACACTCTCTCTACTCAAAAGAGTAGAGCCGACCCTGCAAAGAAACACACTTCGAAATACAAGCTCAACACAATCAAAATCCCACGGCCGGACTCCAAACTACAGTCCACCGACCGGGGTCCACAAACACAGAATAATTCCAGATATACCGAAAATATCCTTAAATCACAAAAATACATTTTATAGGTAAAAATTACATATTAACCTTGAAACACTATAAAAACCGATTAAAACTCATTTTATTAGAAAAACCGTATATTATATATATAATTGAAAATAATTTACGAAAAATAGTTTTAATTAGTTAAAAATACCAAATAATTTGTAGAAATCATTTTTATACCTTAAATAACTACTAAAACCAATTAAATTACATTTTTAGACAATTTAGGGTATAATTACCAAAATACCCCTATATATATAATTATACCTAAATTACTTCATAAATTCACCAAAAATCATACAATTATCCAAAATTAATTTCTCAACATATTTATCAATAATATCAATAATTAAACCCATTATCCAATTAATTTCAAATAAAAACACATTAACCTAATTTTCTCAATATTACATAAACTCAATTAATTCAAAATAAATACTTAGAAATTCATAAAAATTCCAAATAAATTCCCTATAATTCATTTCAACACCTAATTATCCAAAAAATCCAATTTCATAATTTAAATAATTAATTTCCGAAAATTAGAAAATAATATTAAATATATAAAAATACCCAAAAATCCAAACAATCTCCAAAATTCCACAAAAATTCATACATGAAGATTAAGCTACTAGGAACAACATTTGTGAAGGAATTAAGCATGAATCAATCAAGAACAATTCGAAAAAAATCAAAAACCCTAATAGGCCGAATTTGACAAATCGAAAACTAAGCAATTCTAGACCATTTTAGCTCAAACCAAAGCTAGAATAACACTCACCGGAGCTCAAGGAGAAGAAAGAGACTGGCGGTGTCGAAAACGGTGGCCAGAGGAGGGAGAAACGGCGGTAGCTCGACTTTCGGCCTCCTAAGCTAATTCCAGCCAAAACTCGTCGGGAAAGGGGCTGCTGGCGGCGGGGAAAGCTGGAGGCGACGGTGGCTCACCGAGAGGCACACCGACGGTGAAGGAACGGCAGTTGCACGCGGTGAGGGATGGTGGTCGGGCGTCGGGCGTGGGAAAGAAGAAGGAGAAGGAGTCGGGGGCAGTTTGGTAATTTGCAAATTTTTTTGATTTTTTTAATGTATATAGTATATATATATACTTTATACTTTATATTAAAATATATTAAATCACACACATCAAATATACACCACACACATAAAAATATTAATATTTTAATAATTTATACCAAATAAAATTAATTAAATAACAATTAAAACAATTAAATACTTAATAAAATATTAGGGAAATAATAAACCCTAATAAAATAAATATACACGCACCGGCTTTATTTAATAATTTAAAAATATGTATGAGTTCATGCAAACCCGTAAATACATTTAAAATAATTATAATACATTGTTTACGTGGAAATTTCCCCGAAAATGCAAGTCCCGGGAAAATTTTACGTAAAACACTGTATATAAACACAGTAATTAAAATAGGTTTAAAATACATATCAAACTCATAAAAATATCGTATATATACATATTCAAAATTATTAATACTGCATATCCCGATACAGTATAAAAACATGTAAAAACACGGGATATTACACCTTCATCATTAGGCTTGCCTGTTGATATATCAAATTCAAGTAAATATCTGGAATATGCTTGACATTCTTTAAGATTAGTTTTGTTCCATTCGCCGTGTCCAAACACACATCTCCTTTACCAACAACTCTTATTCGATTGCTATTTCCCATCTTCATAAATCCAGAATCTCTTAGGGTGTAGGATGAGAAGAATTCTCTTTGAGATGTAGCATGAATGGAAGCACCACTGTCAATCACCCGACTGGTCTCATGGGTAGTAAGATTAACAATATCATCATTAAAAAAGACATTGAATTCTTCGAGAAATTTTGCTTCATCATCATCATTGTTGTCATCTTTTCTCACATCTTTGCCTTTATTTTTGTCCTTAAACTTTCGGATAGAATTTCTTAATGTGCCTTTCTTTTTGCAGTAATGGTATTCAATATTTACATACTTGTTTGACTTTCCTATGCTCTTACCTCTTACTTGAGCTTCAAGTCTCACTTCTTCTCTTGAAATTTACAACAAGGATATCTGACTGTGTTAAAGAGGCACCCTTTAATATATGTTTCATCTTTTTCAATTAGAATACCGCTTTTGACAAATTTCATATTTACTACACTGTTTGGTGTAGAGTTTGTAAGTGAAATATTCAAAGTCTCCTATAACTCTGGCAAAGAAGTCAGCACCATAAGAGCAAAGAATTTCATTGTCAAAATTTATGCCCATTCCTGACAACTAATCCACGATCCCTTGCATTTCATTAAGTGATTGGCGACAGAAGAGCCTCCGGATATTTTATTTGCATTAATTTTATTAGATAAAATAATTTGTTGTTGCCAGTATTTGAAGCGTACAGCTCCTCAGGCTTGTTCCACAACATCCATGCTTGAGTTTCATTATAAATGTGGTTGTACACATTATCTTCAATGAACTATTGAATGAAGCCACAAACTTGCTCATGCTCAAATTTCCATTCCTCTTCCATCTTGCCTTCAGGTTTTGTTATAGCAAAAACTGGTAGATGTATCTTCATCACAAATAGAAGATCCTTCATCTGTTTCTCCAAATATGGTAATTTGGGCCATTTAAACTGACTATTTTGCTAATCTTAGCCTTCATCATTGCAGTATTTAATAATGCCTTAGAACAAGAACTAATAGCTATGATACCACTTATTGAGAAAATTAACAGAGTTGGTGCAGTGAAATAATATTCGTAGAGACAAAATAAAATTACTCGCAAAAATAATCAAACAAACAAATAATAAATAAATAAAGGTGGTTAAAATGGCCATGGGTGAGTAAAATAGGCGGTAAAACCTACCATATAAATAATAAAAATGATACAATATTTTAACGTTGTTCACCTTTAATTCTTGGGCTACGTCCATGGGACAAAATTTGAACAACTCTTCCACTATAAAAAATAGTAGGTACAGAGAGAGTATTCTTTAGATTAACACTAGAGACATACAATAAAAGAGTTCTCCACCAAAATAGTGGCACTCAAAGTGTTTCCTAAACCACCCAAAAAATAATTTTCTCACTATTTTGTCACTTACCTTTTGAGAAAATTTCTCAAACCCTTAAAACTTTCTCACATTTATCAAAGTAAAATTTTTTTGGTTACCCTCACAAGCACACACCCTCGCTTGAGCTTTTCTTTCACTCACTCATTGCTTGTTTGTGTTCTTTGCTTATATCTTCCTTCTCCATTTGAATGCCTTTATATAGGCATTAGAGGAATAAACAAATAAAACAAAATAAACATATTTCAACTTTGGTAGCACCAAAATTCAATGTCTATATTTTTTGCCTCCTTTTTTTTAACATGTGGCTCCACTATATGGGACCCATAACAAAGAGATACTTTCTGATCCACTTATTCTCTCTTTATAATGCAACACTCCATTCTCATTCACATGGCTCTGCTGCCCTTACCATTATGTTCTTGCACTAAATATGCTTCTCAAAACATAATTCCCATTCACCTTTTTGTTAGCATCAATCCTGTATCAAATTTTTTCGAGTCATATTTCCATAATCATTGAATTCAAAAGTATCACTGCTTCCATTGTCAGGCCCTTGTGCTTGGACATGACTAGGAATCTCTTCTTCCTAACAAACACATTATATCCCAAGAACACAGAATGCCAAAAAATTTAAACTAATTCCAAAAAAATCCATGCCCAGAAAATTTGAAAAAATATAATTTCTGAAGGCTGAACAGACTAAAAACAAGTATATCCTAGTTGCTTTTGAGGCATTCATTGCATCCATATCAATGGACCAAGAATTCACACATTTTGTATAATGATGAAAAGAATTAGAAAAGTGTTATAAAGAATTGGAAAAGTACGATGACCCTATCACAGTAGACATTACCCCCTTGATAATTGTTCCTGAAGTCAGCGACTTGACCATACAGTAGTCCAAGGCTTGCTTCATTTCAGGGTTAAACATGCAAACCATGGACACTACAATTAAAAGAGACATATTAATAAAAATAAGTAAAGAGCGATGTTTATACTTAGTTTCCTCCTTCTGATGATGTTCTCTTCCTCCTATCCCTTTGACAAAGAGTAATGCCTCAGAATTCCCAGAATCAGTTAATTCATCACTGCTATAAAACATCAAGGAGTAGGAATATCTGGTCTGTAAGAAAAAGAGATTGTTCTTTTCATGGTCATTATGTTTGGTCTGGAAACATGGAACAATTTTAAGACAATCCTTAATAGCATTGATAACTTATCAGTGCACGTGCCATCCATTATAAGCTATATTATATTTATGTTCTCATCAGCATTGATGATTATGACTTGTAACTCCTTATGAGTTATAGCTTCAACTTCAAGAGAAGGTTTTTATCACTTGTAACTTCCTGAAATACTTGTAATGCTTCTTTATTAGCATTGGTTGATGCCATTCTACTAATATAAAGCTTGTGTGCTTTGGTATCATTATGATCATGAATTGATTTGGGCTTTATATCCAGCTATTTCAGTATGCTCAACACAAGTGCTCTGTTCTTACAATCTCAAGGAAAAAAATTAGTGGAACTAGAAATAATGAGCAAGAAAGAGAAGCATAGTCTACATATTAGGATGAATGCACAGAGGGTCAAAACAATAAACATTCATGATCAACATAGTCAATAGTTTATCCTTTATGGGTTCAGAAAAGCATAGTAAGCAAATGGATATGGAAAAATCCATGAAGCTTTTAAAACAAGCAAGCATATGAACAAACTCAGATCAATTTTTATTTCAAAAAAATCTCTGCATTTTGCGTGTTAGTAAACTGTTCACCATAAAACCAACTAGTTTTTAATGAGATGAAGAAGATCCATAATGTTTACATCCATCTAGATTTGATATAGGTCTCTAATGAGATGAAGAAGATCCATAATTTTTGCATCCATTAAGATGTAGATGGGTCTCTTATGAGATGAAGAAGACCCACATCTTGATGTAACTTTTACCTCCATCAAGATCAGTGGAATTGAACTTAACGGAGACTGGAACAGGGGAGATGATAGATAGGACCCAACCGTACCTAAAACCCAGACTTGCCCTTATAGGAACATTCCATTAAAATGAAGAACCATCTTAGGATTATGGAATGGATTTTAAAAAAAAAACATTTATGTCCATTATGTCACGATCCAAACTAGGAGTCATGACCAACGCTAGGGAACGAAAATTCTTTGAAATCCGAAACCCGTAGCAAGCCTTAAAAGTAAAAGCATGCAATAAATAAATAAAATATATACCAATTAAAATCTTAAACCAATATAATAAAAACTTCTATCATATCATAAAATAAAATATATTATATAATATTCAAAGAAAGACTTCTGAAATTACAATCAACATTCTACAAATATAAAGTACGACTACTACTGCAGTTTTCTATAGTACAATAAAAGTCAGATAGATAATTTACACAAAATAGTCGGGGCTAAAGAAGTCCAACGGATGGGCTTACTACTGAGGTCTAAGGAAGAAGAATCTTTTGTAAAAATAACAACTGAGGGGAGTCAGACCTCATTGAGCGAATTGTTATATTATATATACATGCACCCTCCTAATGTCATATGTAATCCATCATCAGTATATAATAAATATATATACAAGCATTTCACACAGATGCTAAAAACACTTTATATAATAAATACTGAAAAATATTATTTATTGAAGGATCAAATAGAACTCTGTTTAAATCGCAACCTCAATCAACAATAACTCTCTAGCCATACAGGCTCACTTAATTCTAAATTAATTCACTTATTCCATTATGGATAGTAGACTGGCCCTGAAACACTAAGTCAACGAGCTCCAGCAGTCTCACTATCAGTGTGATTGGCCCCGAGACACTAGGTCAACTGAGCTCCAGCAAACCACACTATTCAATCAATCAATCTCAATCAATTAATCAAATCATTTATTACCTCAAGTGATTCTCACTCAACCCTAAATCTATTGCACTGGTACGTACACGGTCCTAGTGCTACCACTAGGTACGACGTTCTATCGATATCCTTCATTTAAAATTAAACATACATATGGGAAAATAAATAATGCATAATAACATTCAAAATAATAAAATAACCATATATATACCAAAAATATACCTAAAGTAAACTAAGTATATTTCAAGTATATATATGTTAAATAACTTCAAATCAACCATAAAATATGCCAAATAAAACCAATATATACTAAAGACATTTTAAGTATAAATAAAAAATAAAACATGCATTTATTTTTAAAAATATCAAAAATATGCTAAAAATATACCTAACATTACTAATCATTTAATGAATAATTTATGAACAAAACATATCAAAGCATATATATTTTAAAACATGCATCTTAAATGCGATGATATATAAGATAATATTCACAAGTTTGCACTCCTTGAAATTGCCTCAACAGGCTCGGTCTGATAAGCCTCGATCTCGGCACAACTAGAAAATAAATAATAATGACAATCAGAATAAATCTAACTAAATATTCTAAGAATTTCTAAAAGAAGACTCTAACGAAGATTGAAAACTCAAACAAATACAGAATTTCAAGATCGACCCAATGTCACGTTTTACGAGAATTTTACTGAAAATTCAATAGAATCTCCTCTATAAAACGGACATCTCTCTACTAAAAAGTAGAGACAATCCTGCAAGAAAACACACTTCTAACACATAATACATAACACCTTCGATTGGTACCCCCGAACTGCACATTTCCCAACCGAAGTTCACAATTTCATCAAAATCAAATAATATTATAAATATATTAAAAATCAATAAATTCCATATATGTCCTCAAAATATCAAAATATAATATATTTAAACATTAAACACTCAATATAATTATTTTCACAATAATTAAATAAAATCCCAAAATAATAATATAATATTATTAAAAATCCAATTTTTCAATAATTCAAATATATATAATAGTAAAAATTCACTTTTATATATTCAAATAGCTTAAATATCATAAATATATATATTAAAAGTTATTAAAAATCCATTTAATTACCAATTTAGTAAATAATATATTATTTAAAAATAATTTTTAAAATTAGTATTAATTAGTTTAAAATAGTAAATAATTTATAAAAATCATTTTGTTACCTTAATACTTCTAAAACCATTAAAACCTAATATTTGACAATAATTTTTCACAAAATTACACAATTAACCCCAATAATTCAAAATATACATAATATAATTATATTCCTCAAAAATTATATAAAATCATTAAAATTATTTTAGCATCACATATTATTCTAATATTATCTAAAACACATAATTAAACATTATTTTCAACAAAAATACACATTTAACTTAAAATTCCAATAATACATAATATAAAAATATTATTAAAAATTATATAATATCTCAAAATTATTTTCTCAACACTAAAATTAATAACAATATATAATAACACTAATTAACCAAATTCATAATTAAAATAATTAATTTACGAAAATTCAATAAATAATAATAAAATAATAAAAAATTCACCAAAATTCTAATAAATTCTAATAAATTCAAAAAAAAAATATATTCATGAAGATTAAAGATGATAGGATCAATGTTTGTAAAGGAAGTTTATCTGAATCAACCAAAATCAACCCTAGAAAATAGAAAACCCTAAAAGCTCAAAACCAAAACTCAAGTAAAAGCCACAAATGGCTTGGCTAGTGTAATATCCAGTGTTTTTAAATATTTTAATACTGCATCAGGATATGCAGTGTTGTAATTTTTGTATATAATATTGATATTTTATGAATTTGTTATTTAATTAAAGCTTATTTTAATTGTTTATATTATTTTAAGTACTTTACGTAAAATTTTCCCGGGAATGTTATTTTCGAAGAAATTAATACGTAAATAATTTAATATTAATTATTTTAAACAATTTTACGGACTTGCATGAACTCATATATATTTTTAAAGTGCTAAATAGAGTATATATATGTGTATATATTTAAATTAAACTAGGGTTTAATTAATTGCCTTCATTTTTATTATTTATTATTAGTTTTAATATTATTTAATTATTTTTTTAGTATTTAATATATTAAATTATGTGTGTGGTGTATATTTAATATGTGTAGGAATTTATATTATTATAATATTTGGTTAGGGATATATATATACATATATATACTTATTTATTTAACAAAAAAATAAAGTTAACAAAAATTACAATTTTGCCACTCCTCCCTCTTCTTCTTCCCGATCATCCCCATCCACTTTCCGGTCGCTACCCCCACCGACCCGTTCTCTTGCCGTCGGTGTGCCTCCCGGCGTGCCACCTTCTTCCTCAGCCTTCCCTGCCACCTGTTGTAGCCGTTTTCGGCCACTGTTTTCGACACCTCCAGTCTCTATCTTCTCCTTGAGCTCCAGTGAGTGTGATTCCAAGCTTTGTTGCACTTAAAATGGTCTAGATTTGCCTAGGTTTCGATTTTGCAATTTCGGCCTAGTAGGGTTTTCGAATTTTTTTTGAGCTTCAATTGATTGATTCATGAAAAATTCCTTCACAAATGTTGTTCCCCTTAGCTTAATATATCATTTGTGAATTTTTGGAATTTATTTTGATTTTTGATTAATTTATTATTATTTTCTAATTTTCAAAAATTAATTAATTAAATCATGAAATTGTGTTTTATTATAAATATAGGTGTTGAATGAATTATAGAAATTTATTTGGAATTTTTTTGAATTTCTATGTATTTATTTTGAATTTAATTAGTTTGTGTAATTTTGAGAAAATAGGGTTAATTGTGTTTTTAATTGAAATTAATTCATTAACTGAGTTTATTTATTGATATTAATGATATATATGTTGAGAAAATTAATTTTTAGCAATTATATTATTTTTAGTGAATTTTTGGATTAATTTTAATATATTTATATATATACGGGTATTTTGGGTAATTTTACCCTAAATTGGCTAAAAATGTAATTAAATGGTTTTAATAGTTATTTAAGGTATAAAAATGATTTCTACAAATGATTTAGTATTTTTAACTAATTAAAACTATTTTTCGCAAATTATTTTCAAATTATATATAATATACGATTTTTCTAAAATAAATGAGTTTTTATCGGTTTTTTACTGTGTTTTAGGGTTATTATGTAATTTCTACTTATGAAATGTATTTTTAGTATATAAGGGTATCTTCGGTATTTCTGTAGCACTCTGTGAATTGTGGACCTCGGTCGGTGATTTGTAGTTTGAAGTCCAACCGATGGATTTTGGTTGTGTTTTGTGTTTATTTTCGAAGTGTGTTTCTTTGTAGGGCCGGCTCTACTCTTTGAGTAGAGAGATGTCCCATTTTACAGGGGAGGTTCAGCCGAATTTTCGGGTAGAATTCTCGTAAAATGTGATGTCCGGTCGAATTCTGATTTTTAATTCTATGTCTAATACTCTAGATCGAGTTTCTAGGATTTTCTATTAGGTTTATTCTGATGTCTGTTATTGTTGTTTGTTTAGTTACGTCGAGACCTAGGCCTAATGGACTAGGCCCATCGGACTCATCTCGAGGAGTGCACTAATTGTGAGTTACTATTCTATATATATATGTTTTAGGGTGCATGATTTAGAAATGTATGTTTTATTTTGATTAATTATGCATAAATAATTCAATTAGTATTTGAGTTTATTTTTAGTTTACGTTTAGTTATTTTTGGTTAATTATTGGTATATTTTAAACTATATGCATGTTTTATTAACGAATTATGTTTACAATGTTTTCAAATACATTTCTAGTTTATTTTGTAATTTAATTGGATTTATTTAACGTATATATATACTCGAAATATACCTGGTTTAATTTTGGTGTATTTCTAGTATATATATGGTTATTGTTGCTATTATATTTAAATTCATGCATCATTTATTTTTATGAATGAATGTTTTATATTTCAATGAAGGATATCAATAGAACGTGCTACCTAGTGGGCAGCACTAGGACCGAGACATACCGGTACGCTGATAGCATTTAGGCTATATTACTAACCATTTGTGGATATTGATTGGATTTGATTATTTGATGTGTGAGATATGATTTGGGATTGTGATTGTTGGAGCTCGGTTGGACCAAGTGTCTCGAGGCCAATCACATTGACAGTCAGACTGCTGGAGCTCGGTTGACTTAGTGTCTCGGGGCCAGTCTACTGTCCAAATGGAATAAGTGAATATATTGGAATAAGTGAGCCTGTATGGCTAGAGTGTTGTCTAACACTGTTTGAGGTTGCGATATTCTAGGGTTCTATTTGATCCTTCATAAGTAGTGATTTTCAATAAATATATAAAAATGATTTTTATTGCATCTGTGTGTATTTGCTTGTATATATATACATATTATATATACTTTTGACTGTGTGCATTGGCATTAGTATGCATGTATATATATTATAGTAATTCACTCAGTGAGGTCTGACTCCCCTCTGTTGACTATTTTTCAGGAGAGTCATCGTCTTCAGACCCTCAGTAGCAGGCTTGTACGCCGGATTTCTTTTGCCCCGATTTTATTATGTAAACTACTCACTTGAGTTTTATTTTATGATCTAGACACTGCAGTAGTCATAAAATTGTTAAAAGATATTGTATTATATTGTATGAGTTTGTATTTTAAGAATTGGAACTGGATTTGTATTAAAAGAGTTTATTTATATATAAGATGAGAATCTGATTTAAATCCCATGGTGGATTATTATTTTGATATTTATGATTTTATTCCGCTGCATAGTATTTTACTTAAATGTGTTGTTATTATACTATTGTATGTTTTATTTTATTTTAGGCT
>CANTUR010001895.1:0-51189 GCA_947683625.1 Mallotus nudiflorus
ATCGTTGACCCACGAGGCCCATAATATATCAGATCGAAGCTGACTCGGAGGGCTACAGTACGGCCTCTAAAGCCCATCTATAGCGATTTCTCTTTGGGCCCAAAAACCCATGTTTAGGCCCATGGATTTGATAGAGTGGGCTTGGGCACATGGGCTTCAAATGGACGTTCGTGGCGGCATCAATTGACCCACGGGGGCCACAATATATCAAATATAAGCTGACTCAGATGGCTATAGTGCGGGCTATAAAGCCCATCTATAGCGATTTGTCTTTGCGCCCAAAAAACCATGTTTAGGGCCCATGGATTCGATAGAGTGGGCTTGCGCACTTGGGCTTCAAATGGATGTTCGTGGCGGCATCGGTTGACCCACGGGGCCCATAATATATCAAATCGAAGCTGACTCAGAGGGCTATAATGGGCCGCTACAAACTACATCTGTAGCGGGTCGTCCTCGGGCCCAAATTCCTTTGTTTTGGGGCCCGAAAACCACTATTTTGGCCCATGGATTTGATTATGGGCTTGCGCACTTGGGCTTCAAATGGACGTTCGTGGCGGCATCGGTTGACCCACGGGGCCCATAATATATCAGATCGAAGCTGACTCAGAGGGCTACAGTGCGGGCTCTAAAGCCCATCTATAGCGATTTTTCTTTGGGCCCAAAAACCCATGTTTAGGCCCATGGATTTGATAGAGTGGGCTTGGGCACTTGGGCTTCAAATGGATGTTCGTGGCGGCATCGGTTGACCCACGGGGCCCATAATATATCAGATCGAAGCTGACTCAGAGGGCTACAGTGCGGGCTCTAAAGCCCATCTATAGCGATTTTTCTTTGGGCCCAAAAACCCATGTTTAGGCCCATTGATTTGATAGAGTGGGCTTGGGCACATGGGCTTCAAATGGACGTTCGTGGTGGCATCAGTTGACCGATGGGGCCCATAATATATCAAATATAAGCTGACTCAGACGGCTATAGTATGGGCTATAAAGCCCATCTATAGCGATTTGTCTTTGGGCCCAAAAACCCATGTTTAGGCCCATGAATTCGATAGAGTGGGCTTGCGCACTTGGGCTTCAAATGGACGTTCGTGGCGGCATCAGTTGACCCACGGGGCCCATAATATATCAAATTGAAGCAGACTCAGAGGGCTATAATGGGTCGCTACAAACTACATTTGTAGCGGGCCGTCCTCGGGCCCAAATTCCTTTGTTTTGGGGCCCGAAAACCACTATTTAGGCCCATGGATTTGATTATGGGCTTGCGCACTTGGGCTTCAAATGGACGTTCGTGGCGGCATTGGTTGACCCACGGGGCCCATAATATATCAGATCGAAGCTGACTCGGAGGGCTACAGTGCGGGCTCTAAAGCCCATCTATAGCGATTTCTCTTTGGGCCCAAAAACCCATGTTTAGGCCTATGGATTTGATAGAGTGGGCTTGGGCACATGGGCTTCAAATGGACGTTCGTGGCGGCATCAGTTGACCCACGGGGCCCACAATATATCAAATATAAGCTAACTCAGACGGCTATAGTGGGGGCTATAAAGCCCATCTATAGCGATTTGTCTTTGGGCCCAAAAACCCATGTTTAGGACCATGGATTCGATAGAGTGGGCTTGCGCACTTGGGCTTCAAATGGACGTTCGTGGCGGCATCGGTTGACCCACGGGGCCCATAATATATCAGATCGAAGCTGACTCAGAGGGCTACAGTGCGGGCTCTAAAGCCCATCTATAGCGATTTCTCTTGGGCCCAAAAACCCATGTTTAGGCCCATGGATTTGATAGAGTGGGCTTGGGCACATGGGCTTCAAATGGACGTTCGTGGCGGCATCAGTTGACCCACGGGGCCCACAATATGTCAAATATAAGCTGACTCAGACGGCTATAGTACGGGCTATAAAGCCCATCTATAGCGATTTGTCTTTGGGCCCAAAAACCCATGTTTAGGCCCATGGATTCGATAGAGTGGGCTTGCGCACTTGGGCTTCAAATGGACGTTCGTGGCGGCATCGGTTGACCCACGGGGCCCATAATATATCAAATCGAAGCTGACTCAGAGGGCTATAATGGGCCGCTACAAACTACATCTTTAGCGGGCCATCCTCGGGCCCAAATTCCTTTGTTTTAGGGCCCGAAAACACTATTTAGGCCCATGGATTTGATTATGGGCTTGCGCACTTGGGCTTCAAATGGACGTTCGTGGCGGCATCGGTTGACCCATGGGGCCCATAATATATCAGATCGAAGCTGACTCAGAGGGCTACAGTGCGGGCTCTAAAGCCCATCTATAGCAATTTTTCTTTGGGCCCAAAAACCCATGTTTAGGCCCATGGATTTGATAGAGTGGGCTTGGGCACTTGGGCTTCAAATGGATGTTCGTGGCGGCATCGGTTGACCCACGGGGCCCATAATATATCAGATCGAAGCTGACTCAGAGGGCTACAGTGCGGGCTCTAAAGCCCATCTATAGCGATTTCTCTTTGGGCCCAAAAACCCATGTTTAGGCCATGGATTTGATAGAGTGGGCTTGGGCACATGGGCTTCAAATGGACATTCGTGGCGGGCATCAGTTGACCCACGGGGCCCACAATGTGTCAAATATAAGCTGACTCAGACGGCTATAGTACGGGCTATAAAGCCCATCTATAGCGATTTGTCTTTGGGCCCAAAAACCCAAGTTTAGGCCCATGGATTCGATAGAGTGGGCTTGCGCACTTGGGCTTCAAATGGACGTTCGTGGTGGCATCGGTTGACCCACGGGGCCCATAATATATCAAATCGAAGCTGACTCAGAGGGCTATAATGGACCGCTACAAACTACATCTGTAGCGGGCCGTCCTCGGGCCCAAATTCCTTTGTTTTGGGGCCCGAACACCACTATTTAGGCCCATGGATTTGATTATGGGCTTGCGCACTTGGGCTTCAAATGGACGTTCGTGGCGGCATCGGTTGACCCACGGGGCCCATAATATATCAGATCGAAGCTGACTCAGAGCGCTACAGTGCGGGCTCTAAAGCCCATCTATAGCGATTTTTCTTTGGGCCCAAAAACCCATGTTTAGGCCCATGGATTTGATAGAGTGGGCTTGGGCACTTGGGCTTCAAATGGATGTTCGTGGTGGCATCGGTTGACCACGGGGCCCATAATATATCAGATCGAAGCTGACTCGGAGGGCTACAGTGCGGGCTCTAAAGCCCATCTATAGCGATTTCTCTTTGGGCCCAAAAACCCAAGTTTAGGCCCATGGATTTGATAGAGTGGGCTTGGGCACATGGGCTTCAAATGGACGTTCGTGGCGGCATCAGTTGACCCACGGGGCCCACAATATATCAAATATAAGCTGACTCAGACGGCTATAGTGCGGGCTATAAAGCCCATCTATAGCGATTTGTCTTTGCGCCCAAAAACCCATGTTTAGGCCCATGGATTCGATAGAGTGGGCTTGCGCACTTGGGCTTCAAATGGACGTTCGTGGCGGCATCGGTTGACCCACGGGGCCCATAATATATCAAATCGAAGCTGACTCAGAGGGCTATAATGGGCCGCTACAAACTGCGTCTGTAGCGGGCCGTCATCAGGCCCAAATTCCTTTGTTTTGCGGCCCGAAAACCACTATTTAGGCCCATGGATTTGATTATGGGCTTGCGCACTTGGGCTTCAAATGGACGTTCGTGGCGGCATCGGTTGACCCATGGGGCCCATAATATATCAGATCGAAGCTGGACTCAGAGGGCTACAGTGCGGGCTCTAAAGCCCATCTATAGCGATTTTTCTTTGGGCCCAAAAACCCATGTTTAGGCCCATGGATTTGATAGAGTGGGCTTGGGCACTTGGTCTTCAAATGGATGTTCGTGGCGGCATCGGTTGACCCACGGGGCCCATAATATATCAGATCGAAGCTGACTCAGAGTGCTACATTGCGGGCTCTAAAGCCATCTATAGCGATTTTTCTTTGGGCCCAAAAACCCATGTTTAGGCCCATGGATTTGATAGAGTGGGCTTGGGCACTTGGGCTTCAAATGGATGTTCGTGGCGGCATCGGTTGACCCACGGGGCCCATAATATATCAGATCGAAGCTGACTCAGAGGGCTACAGTGCGGGGTCTAAAGCCCATCTATAGCGATTTCTCTTTGGGCCCAAAAACCCATGTTTAGGCCCATGGATTTGATAGAGTGGGCTTGGGCACATGGGCTTCAAATGGACGTTCGTGGCGGCATCAGTTGACCACGGGGCCCACAATATATCAAATATAAGCTGACTCAGACGGCTATAGTACGGGCTATAAAGCCCATCTATAGCGATTTGTCTTTGGGCCCAAAAACCCATGTTTAGGCCCATGGATTCGATAGAGTGGGCTTGCGCACTTGGGCTTCAAATGGACGTTCGTGGCGGCATCGGTTGACCCACGGGGCCCATAATATATCAAATCGAAGCTGACTCAGAGGGCTTTAATGGGCCACTACAAACTACATCTGTAGCGGGCCGTCCTCGGGCCCAAATTCCTTTGTTTTGGGGCCCGAAAACCACTATTTAGGCCCATGGATTTGATTATGGGCTTCCGCACTTGGGCTTCAAATGGACGTTCATGGCGGCATCGGTTGACCCACGGGGCCCATAATATATCAGATCGAAGCTGACTCAGAGCGCTACAGTGCGGGCTCTAAAGCCCATCTATAGCGATTTTTTTTGGGCCAAAAACCCATGTTTAGGCCCATGATTTGATAGAGTGGGCTTGGGCACTTGGGCTTCAAATGGATGTTCGTGGCGGCATCGGTTGACCCACGGGGCCCATAATATATCAGATCGAAGCTGACTCGGAGGGCTTATAGTACGGGCTCTAAAGCCCATCTATAGCGATTTCTCTTTGGGCCCAAAACCCATGTTTAGGCCCATGGATTTGATAGAGTGGGCTTGGGCACATGGGCTTCAAATGGACGTTCGTGGCGGCATCAATTGACCCACGGGGCCCACAATATATCAAATATAAGCTGACTCAGATGGCTATAGTGCGGGCTATAAAGCCCATCTATAGCGATTTGTCTTTGCGCCCAAAAAACCATGTTTAGGCCCATGGATTCGATAGAGTGGGCTTGCGCACTTGGGCTTCAAGATGGACGTTCGTGGCGGCATCAGTTGACCCACGGGGCCCATAATATATCAAATCGAAGCTGACTCAGAGGGCTATAATGGGCCGCTACAAACTACATCTGTAGCGGGCCGTCCTCGGGCCCAAATTCCTTTGTTTTGGGGCCCGAAAACCACTATTTAGGCCCATGGATTTGATTATGGGCTTTGCGCACTTGGGCTTCAAATGGACGTTCGTGGCGGCATCGGTTGACCCACGGGGCCCATAATATATCAGATCGAAGCTGACTCAGAGCGCTACAGTGCGGGCTCTAAAGCCCATCTATAGCGAATTTTTTTGGGCCCAAAAACCCATGTTTAGGCCCATGGATTTGATAGAGTGGGCTTGGGCACTTGGGCTTCAAATGGATGTTCGTGGCGGCATCGGTTGACCCACGGGGCCCATAATATATCAGATCGAAGCTGACTCGGAGGGCTACAGTACGGCCTCTAAAGCCCATCTATAGCGATTTCTCTTTGGGCCCAAAAACCCATGTTTAGGCCCATGGATTTGATAGAGTGGGCTTGGGCACATGGGCTTCAAATGGACGTTCGTGGCGGCATCAATTGACCCACGGGGCTCACAATATATCAAATATAAGCTGACTCAGATGGCTATAGTGCGGGCTATAAAGCCCATCTATAGCGATTTGTCTTTGCGCCCAAAAAACCATGTTTAGCCCATGGATTCGATAGAGTGGGCTTGCGCACTTGGGCTTCAAATGGACGTTCGTGGCGGCATCGGTTTGACCCACGGGGCCCATAATATATCAAATCGAAGCTGACTCAGAGGGCTATAATGGGCCGCTACAAACTACATTTGTAGCGGGTCGTCCTCGGGCCCAAATTCCTTTGTTTTGGGGCCCGAAAACCACTATTTTGGCCCATGGATTTGATTATGGGCTTGCGCACTTGGGCTTCAAATGGACGTTTCGTGGCGGCATCGGTTGACCCACGGGGCCATAATATATCAGATCGAAGCTGACTCAGAGGGCTACAGTGCGGGCTCTAAAGCCCATCTATAGCGATTTTCTTTGGGCCCAAAAACCCATGTTTAGGCCCATGGATTTGATAGAGTGGGCTTGGGCACTTGGGCTTCAAATGGATGTTCGTGGCGGCATCGGTTGACCCACCGGGGCCCATAATATATCAGATCGAAGCTGACTCAGAGGGCTACAGTGCGGGCTCTAAAGCCCATCTATAGCGATTTCTCTTTGGCCCCAAAAACCCATGTTTAGGCCTATGGATTTGATAGAGTGGGCTTGGGCACATGGGCTTCAAATGGACGTTCGTGGGCGGCATCAGTTGACCCACGGGGCCCATAATATATCAAATATAAGCTGACTCAGACGGCTATAGTGCGGGCTATAAAGCCCATTTATAGCGATTTGTCTTTGGGGCCCAAAAACCCATGTTTAGGCCCATGGATTCGATAGAGTGGGCTTGCGCACTTGGGCTTCAAATGGACGTTCGTGGCGGCATCGGTTGACCCACGGGGCCCATAATATATCAAATCGAAGCTGACTCAGAGGGCTATAATGGGCCGCTACAAACTGCGTCTGTAGCGGGCCGTCATCAGGCCCAAATTCCTTTGTTTTGCGGCCCGAAAACCACTATTTAGGCCCATGGATTTGATTATGGGCTTGCGCACTTGGGCTTCAAATGGACGTTCGTGGCGGCATCGGTTGACCCATGGGGCCCATAATATATCAGATCGAAGCTGACTCAGAGGGCTACAGTGCGGGCTCTAAAGCCCATCTATAGCGATTTTTCTTTGGGGCCCCAAAAACCCATGTTTAGGCCCATGGATTTGATAGAGTGGGCTTGGGCACTTGGTCTTCAAATGGATGTTCGTGGCGGCATCGGTTGACCCACGGGGCCCATAATATATCAGATCGAAGCTGACTCAGAGTGCTACATTGCGGGCTCTAAAGCCCATCTATAGCGATTTTTCTTTGGGCCCAAAAACCCATGTTTAGGCCCATGGATTTGATAGAGTGGGCTTGGGCACTTGGGCTTCAAATGGATGTTCGTGGCGGCATCGGTTGACCCACGGGGCCCATAATATATCAGATCGAAGCTGACTCAGAGGGCTACAGTGCGGGGTCTAAAGCCCATCTATAGCGATTTCTCTTTGGGCCCAAAAAACCCATGTTTAGGCCCATGGATTTGATAGAGTGGGCTTGGGCACATGGGCTTCAAATGGACGTTCGTGGCGGCATCAGTTGACCCACGGGGCCCACAATATATCAAATATAAGCTGACTCAGACGGCTATAGTACGGGCTATAAAGCCCATCTATAGCGATTTGTCTTTGGGCCCAAAAACCCATGTTTAGGCCCATGGATTCGATAGAGTGGGCTTGCGCACTTGGGCTTCAAATGGACGTTCGTGGCGGCATCGGTTGACCCACGGGGCCCATAATATATCAAATCGAAGCTGACTCAGAGGGCTTTAATGGGCCACTACAAACTACATCTGTAGCGGGCCGTCCTCGGGCCCAAATTCCTTTGTTTTGGGGCCCGAAAACCACTATTTAGGCCCATGGATTTGATTATGGGCTTCCGCACTTGGGCTTCAAATGGACGTTCATGGCGGCATCGGTTGACCCACGGGGCCCATAATATATCAGATCGAAGCTGACTCAGAGCGCTACAGTGCGGGCTCTAAAGCCCATCTATAGCGATTTTTTTGGGCCCAAAAACCCATGTTTAGGCCCATGGATTTGATAGAGTGGGCTTGGGCACTTGGGCTTCAAATGGATGTTCGTGGCGGCATCGGTTGACCCACGGGGCCCATAATATATCAGATCGAAGCTGACTCGGAGGGCTATAGTACGGGCTCTAAAGCCCATCTATAGCGATTTCTCTTTGGGCCCAAAAACCCATGTTTAGGCCCATGGATTTGATAGAGTGGGCTTGGGCACATGGGCTTCAAATGGACGTTCGTGGCGGCATCAATTGACCCACGGGGCCCACAATATATCAAATATAAGCTGACTCAGATGGCTATAGTGCGGGCTATAAAGCCCATCTATAGCGATTTGTCTTGCGCCCAAAAAACCATGTTTAGGCCCATGGATTCGATAGAGTGGGCTTGCGCACTTGGGCTTCAAATGGACGTTCGTGGCGGCATCAGTTGACCCACGGGGCCCATAATATATCAAATCGAAGCTGACTCAGAGGGCTATAATGGGCCGCTACAAACTACATCTGTAGCGGGCCGTCCTCGGGCCCAAATTCCTTTGTTTTGGGGCCCGAAAACCACTATTTAGGCCCATGGATTTGATTATGGGCTTGCGCACCTTGGGCTTCAAATGGACGTTCGTGGCGGCATCGGTTGACCCACGGGGCCCATAATATATCAGATCGAAGCTGACTCAGAGCGCTACAGTGCGGGCTCTAAAGCCCATCTATAGCGATTTTTTTTGGGCCCAAAAACCCATGTTTAGGCCCATGGATTTGATAGAGTGGGCTTGGGCACTTGGGCTTCAAATGGATGTTCGTGGCGGCATCGGTTGACCCACGGGGCCCATAATATATCAGATCGAAGCTGACTCGGAGGGCTACAGTACGGCCTCTAAAGCCCATCTATAGCGATTTCTCTTTGGGCCCAAAAACCCATGTTTAGGCCCATGGATTTGATAGAGTGGGCTTGGGCACATGGGCTTCAAATGGACGTTCGTGGCGGCATCAATTGACCCACGGGGCTCACAATATATCAAATATAAGCTGACTCAGATGGCTATAGTGCGGGCTATAAAGCCCATCTATAGCGATTTGTCTTTGCGCCCAAAAAACATGTTTAGGCCCTTGGATTCGATAGAGTGGGCTTGCGCACTTTGGGCTTCAAATGGACGTTCGTGGCGGCATCGGTTGACCCACGGGGCCCATAATATATCAAATCGAAGCTGACTCAGAGGGCTATAATGGGCCGCTACAAACTACATTTGTAGCGGGTCGTCCTCGGGCCCAAATTCCTTTGTTTTGGGGCCCGAAAACCACTATTTTGGCCCATGGATTTGATTATGGGCTTGCGCACTTGGGCTTCAAATGGACGTTCGTGGCGGCATCGGTTGACCCACGGGGCCCATAATATATCAGATCGAAGCTGACTCAGAGGGCTACAGTGCGGGCTCTAAAGCCCATCTATAGCGATTTTTCTTTGGGCCCAAAAACCCATGTTTAGGCCCATGGATTTGATAGAGTGGGCTTGGGCACTTGGGCTTCAAATGGATGTTCGTGGCGGCATCGGTTGACCCACGGGGCCCATAATATATCAGATCGAAGCTGACTCAGAGGGCTACAGTGCGGGCTCTAAAGCCCATCTATAGCGATTTCTCTTTGGCCCCAAAAACCCATGTTTAGGCCTATGGATTTGATAGAGTGGGCTTGGGCACATGGGCTTCAAATGGACGTTCGTGGCGGCATCAGTTGACCCACGGGGCCCATAATATATCAAATATAAGCTGACTCAGACGGCTATAGTGCGGGCTATAAAGCCCATTTATAGCGATTTGTCTTTGGGCCCAAAAACCCATGTTTAGGCCCATGGATTCGATAGAGTGGGCTTGCGCACTTGGGCTTCAAATGGACGTTCGTCGGCGGCATCGGTTGACCCACGGGGCCCATAATATATCAAATCGAAGCTGACTCAGAGGGCTATAATGGGCCGCTACAACTGTGTCTGTAGTGGGCCGTCCTCAGGCCCAAATTCCTTTGTTTTGGGGCCCGGAAAACCACTATTTAGGCCCATGGATTTGATTATGGGCTTGCGCACTTGGGCTTCAAATGGACGTTGGTGGCGGCATCGGTTGACCCATGGGGCCCATAATATATCAGATCGAAGCTGACTCAGAGGGCTACAGTGCGGGCTCAAAAGCCCATCTATAGCGATTTTTCTTTGGGCCCAAAAACCCATGTTTAGGCCCATGGATTTGATAGAGTGGGCTTGGGCACTTGGGCTTCAAATGGATGTTCGTGGCGGCATCGGTTGACCCACGGGGCCCCATAATATATCAGATCGAAGCTGACTCAGAGGGCTACAGTGCGGGCTCTAAAGCCCATCTACAGCGATTTTTCTTTGGGCCCAAAAACCCATGTTTAGGCCCATTGATTTGATAGAGTGGGCTTGGGCACATGGGCTTCAAATGGACGTTCGTGGTGGCATCAGTTGACCGATGGGGCCCATAATATATCAAATATAAGCTGACTCAGACGGCTATAGTATGGGCTATAAAGCCCATCTATAGCGATTTGTCTTTGGGCCCAAAAACCCATGTTTAGGCCCATGAATTCGATAGAGTGGGCTTGCGCACTTGGGCTTCAAATGGACGTTCGTGGCGGCATCAGTTGACCCACGGGGCCCATAATATATCAAATCGAAGCTGACTCAGAGGGCTATAATGGGCCGCTACAAACTACATTTGTAGCGGGCCGTCCTCGGGCCCAAATTCCCTTTGTTTTGGGGCCCGAAAACCACTATTTAGGCCCATGGATTTGATTATGGGCTTGCGCACTTGGGCTTCAAATGGACGTTCGTGGCGGCATTGGTTGACCCACGGGGCCCATAATATATCAGATCGAAGCTGACTCGGAGGGCTACAGTGCGGGCTCTAAAGCCCATCTATAGCGATTTCTCTTGGGCCCAAAAACCCAGGTTTAGGCCTATGGATTTGATAGAGTGGGCTTGGGCACATGGGCTTCAAATGGACGTTCGTGGCGGCATCAGTTGACCCACGGGGCCCACAATATATCAAATATAAGCTAACTCAGACGGCTATAGTGGGGGCTATAAAGCCCATCTATAGCGATTTGTCTTTGGGCCCAAAAACCCATGTTTAGGACCATGGATTCGATAGAGTGGGCTTGCGCACTTGGGCTTCAAATGGACGTTCGTGGCGGCATCGGTTGACCCACGGGGCCCATAATATATCAGATCGAAGCTGACTCAGAGGGCTACAGTGCGGGCTCTAAAGCCCATCTATAGCGATTCTCTTTGGGCCCAAAAACCCATGTTTAGGCCCATGGATTTGATAGAGTGGGCTTGGGCACATGGGCTTCAAATGGACGTTCGTGGCGGCATCAGTTGACCCACGGGGCCCACAATATGTCAAATATAAGCTGACTCAGACGCTATAGTACGGGCTATAAAGCCCATCTATAGCGATTTGTCTTTGGGCCCAAAAACCCATGTTTAGGCCCATGGATTCGATAGAGTGGGCTTGCGCACTTGGGCTTCAAATGGACGTTCGTGGCGGCATCGGTTGACCCACGGGGCCCATAATATATCAAATCGAAGCTGACTCAGAGGGCTATAATGGGCCGCTACAAACTACATCTTTAGCAGGCCATCCTCGGGCCCAAATTCCTTTGTTTTAGGGCCCGAAAACCACTATTTAGGCCAATGGATTTGATTATGGGCTTGCGCACTTGGGCTTCAAATGGACGTTCGTGGCGGCATCGGTTGACCCATGGGGCCCATAATATATCAGATCGAAGCTGACTCAGAGGGCTACAGTGCGGGCTCTAAAGCCCATCAATAGCAATTTTTCTTTGGGCCCAAAAACCCATGTTTAGGCCCATGGATTTGATAGAGTGGGCTTGGGCACTTGGGCTTCAAATGGATGTTCGTGGCGGCATCGGTTGACCCACGGGGCCCATAATATATCAGATCGAAGCTGACTCAGAGGGCTACAGTGCGGGCTCTAAAGCCCATCTATAGCGATTTCTCTTTGGGCCCAAAAACCCATGTTTAGGCCCATGGATTTGATAGAGTGGGCTTGGGCACATGGGCTTCAAATGGACGTTCGTGGCGGCATCAGTTGACCCACGGGGCCCACAATGTGTCAAATATAAGCTGACTCAGACGGCTATAGTACGGGCTATAAAGCCCATCTATAGCGATTTGTCTTTGGGCCCAAAAACCCAAGTTTAGGCCCATGGATTCGATAGAGTGGGCTTGCGCACTTGGGCTTCAAATGGACGTTCGTGGTGGCATCGGTTGACCCACGGGGCCCATAATATATCAAATCGAAGCTGACTCAGAGGGCTATAATGGACCGCTACAAACTACATCTGTAGCGGGCCGTCCTCGGGCCCAAATGGCCCAAATTCCTTTGTTTTGGGGCCCGAACACCACTATTTAGGCCCATGGATTTGATTATGGGCTTGCGCACTTGGGCTTCAAATGGACGTTCGTGGCGGCATCGGTTGACCCACGGGGCCCATAATATATCAGATCGAAGCTGACTCAGAGCGCTACAGTGCGGGCTCTAAAGCCCATCTATAGCGATTTTTCTTTGGGCCCAAAAACCCATGTTTAGGCCCATGGATTTGATAGAGTGGGCTTGGGCACTTGGGCTTCAAATGGATGTTCGTGGTGGCATCGGTTGACCCACGGGGCCCATAATATATCAGATCGAAGCTGACTCGGAGGGCTACAGTGCGGGCTCTAAAGCCCATCTATAGCGATTTCTCTTTGGGCCCAAAAACCCATGTTTAGGCCCATGGATTTGATAGAGTGGGCTTGGGCACATGGGCTTCAAATGGACGTTCGTGGCGGCATCAGTTGACCCACGGGGCCCACAATATATCAAATATAAGCTGACTCAGACGGCTATAGTGCGGGCTATCAAGCCCATCTATAGCGATTTGTCTTTGCGCCCAAAAACCCATGTTTAGGCCCATGGATTCGATAGAGTGGGCTTGCGCACTTGGGCTTCAAATGGACGTTCGTGGCGGCATCGGTTGACCCACGGGGCCCATAATATATCAAATCGAAGCTGACTCAGAGGGCTATAATGGGCCGCTACAACTGTGTCTGTAGTTGGCCGTCCTCAGGCCCAAATTCCTTTGTTTTGGGGCCCAAAAACCACTATTTAGGCCCATGGATTTGATTATGGGCTTGCGCACTTGGGCTTCAAATGGACGTTGGTGGCGGCATCGGTTCACCCATGGGGCCCATAATATATCAGATCGAAGCTGACTCAGAGGGCTACAGTACGGGCTCTAAAGCCCATCTATAGCGATTTTTCTTTGGGCCCAAAAACCCATGTTTAGGCCTATGGATTTGATAGAGTGGGCTTGGGCACTTGGGCTTCAAATGGATGTTCGTGGCGGCATCGGTTGACCCACGGGGCCCATAATATATCAGATCGAAGCTGACTCAGAGGGCTACAGTGCGGGCTCTAAAGCCCATCTATAGCGATTTTTCTTTGGGCC
The DNA here is from genome assembly GCA_947683625.1 of Mallotus nudiflorus. Classification (NCBI taxonomy): domain Eukaryota; kingdom Viridiplantae; phylum Streptophyta; class Magnoliopsida; order Malpighiales; family Euphorbiaceae; genus Mallotus; species Mallotus nudiflorus. The sequence goes on from CANTUR010001895.1 coordinate 13,351, forward strand.
CAAAAACCCATGTTTAGGCCCATTGATTTGATAGAGTGGGCTTGGGCACATGGGCTTCAAATGGACGTTCGTGGTGGCATCAGTTGACCGATGGGGCCCATAATATATCAAATATAAGCTGACTCAGACGGCAATAGTATGGGCTATAAAGCCCATCTATAGCGATTTGTCTTTGGGCCCAAAAACCCATGTTTAGGCCCATGAATTCGATAGAGTGGGCTTGCGCACTTGGGCTTCAAATGGACGTTCGTGGCGGCATCAGTTGACCCACGGGGCCCATAATATATCAAATCGAAGCTGACTCAGAGGGCTATAATGGGCCGCTACAAACTACATCTGTAGCGGGCCGTCCTCGGGCCCAAATTCCTTTGTTTTGGGGCCCGAAAACCACTATTTAGGCCCATGGATTTGATTATGGGCTTGCGCACTTGGGCTTCAAATGGACGTTCGTGGCGGCATCGGTTGACCCACGGGGCCCATAATATATCAGATCGAAGCTGACTCAGAGCGCTACAGTGCGGGCTCTAAAGCCCATCTATAGCGATTTTTTTTGGGCCCAAAAACCCATGTTTAGGCCCATGGATTTGATAGAGTGGGCTTGGGCACTTGGGCTTCAAATGGATGTTCGTGGCGGCATCGGTTGACCCACGGGGCCCATAATATATCAGATCGAAGCTGACTCGGAGGGCTACAGTACGGCCTCTAAAGCCCATCTATAGCGATTTCTCTTTGGGCCCAAAAACCCATGTTTAGGCCCATGGATTTGATAGAGTGGGCTTGGGCACATGGGCTTCAAATGGACGTTCGTGGCGGCATCAATTGACCCACGGGGCCCACAATATATCAAATATAAGCTGACTCAGATGGCTATAGTGCGGGCTATAAAGCCCATCTATAGCGATTTGTCTTTGCGCCCAAAAAACCATGTTTAGGCCCATGGATTCGATAGAGTGGGCTTGCGCACTTGGGCTTCAAATGGACGTTCGTGGCGGCATCGGTTCACCCACGGGGCCCATAATATATCAAATCGAAGCTGACTCAGAGGGCTATAATGGGCCGCTACAAACTACATCTGTAGCGGGTCGTCCTCGGGCCCAAATTCCTTTGTTTTGGGGCCCGAAAACCACTATTTTGGCCCATGGATTTGATTATGGGCTTGCGCACTTGGGCTTCAAATGGACGTTCGTGGCGGCATCGGTTGACCCACGGGGCCCATAATATATCAGATCGAAGCTGACTCAGAGGGCTACAGTGCGGGCTCTAAAGCCCATCTATAGCGATTTTTCTTTGGGCCCAAAAACCCATGTTTAGGCCCATGGATTTGATAGAGTGGGCTTGGGCACTTGGGCTTCAAATGGATGTTCGTGGCGGCATCGGTTGACCCACGGGGCCCATAATATATCAGATCGAAGCTGACTCAGAGGGCTACAGTGCGGGCTCTAAAGCCCATCTATAGCGATTTCTCTTTGGGCCCAAAAACCCATGTTTAGGCCTATGGATTTGATAGAGTGGGCTTGGGCACATGGGCTTCAAATGGACGTTCGTGGCGGCATCAGTTGACCCACGGGGCCCACAATATATCAAATTTAAGCTGACTCAGACGGCTATAGTGCGGGCTATAAAGCCCATTTATAGCGATTTGTCTTTGGGCCCAAAAACCCATGTTTAGGCCCATGGATTCGATAGAGTGGGCTTGCGCACTTGGGCTTCAAATGGACGTTCGTGGCGGCATCGGTTGACCCACGGGGCCCATAATATATCAAATCGAAGCTGACTCAAAGGGCTATAATGGGCCGCTACAACTGTGTCTGTAGTGGGCCGTCCTCAGGCCCAAATTCCTTTGTTTTGGGGCCCGAAAACCACTATTTAGGCCCATGGATTTGATTATGGGCTTGCGCACTTGGGCTTCAAATGGACGTTGGTGGCGGCATCGGTTGACCCATGGGGCCCATAATATATCAGATCGAAGCTGACTCAGAGGGCTACAGTGCGGGCTCTAAAGCCCATCTATAGCGATTTTTCTTTGGGCCCAAAAACCCATGTTTAGGCCCATGGATTTGATAGAGTGGGCTTGGGCACTTGGGCTTCAAATGGATGTTCGTGGCGGCATCGGTTGACCCACGGGGCCCATAATATATCAGATCGAAGCTGACTCAGAGGGCTACAGTGAGGGCTCTAAAGCCCATCTATAACGATTTTTCTTTGGGCCCAAAAACCCATGTTTAGGCCCATTGATTTGATAGAGTGGGCTTGGGCACATGGGCTTCAAATGGACGTTCGTGGTGGCATCAGTTGACCGATGGGGCCCATAATATATCAAATATAAGCTGACTCAGACGGCTATAGTATGGGCTATAAAGCCCATCTATAGCGATTTGTCTTTGGGCCCAAAAACCCATGTTTAGGCCCATGAATTCGATAGAGTGGGCTTGCGCACTTGGGCTTCAAATGGACGTTCGTGGCGGCATCAGTTGACCCACGGGGCCCATAATATATCAAATCGAAGCTGACTCAGAGGGCTATAATGGGCCGCTACAAACTACATTTGTAGCGGGCCGTCCTCGGGCCCAAATTCCTTTGTTTTGGGGCCCGAAAACCACTATTTAGGCCCATGGATTTGATTATGGGCTTGCGCACTTGGGCTTCAAATGGACGTTCGTGGCGGCATCGGTTGACCCACGGGGCCCATAATATATCAGATCGAAGCTGACTCGGAGGGCTACAGTGCGGGCTCTAAAGCCCATCTATAGCGATTTCTCTTTGGGCCCAAAAACCCATGTTTAGGCCTATGGATTTGATAGAGTGGGCTTGGGCACATGGGCTTCAAATGGACGTTCGTGGCGGCATCAGTTGACCCACGGGGCCCACAATATATCAAATATAAGCTAACTCAGACGGCTATAGTGGGGGCTATAAAGCCCATCTATAGCGATTTGTCTTTGGGCCCAAAAACCCATGTTTAGGCCCATGGATTCGATAGAGTGGGCTTGCGCACTTGGGCTTCAAATGGACGTTCGTGGCGGCATCGGTTGACCCACGGGGCCCATAATATATCAGATCGAAGCTGACTCAGAGGGCTACAGTGCGGGCTCTAAAGCCCATCTATAGCGATTTCTCTTTGGGCCCAAAAACCCATGTTTAGGCCCATGGATTTGATAGAGTGGGCTTGGGCACATGGGCTTCAAATGGACGTTCGTGGCGGCATCAGTTGACCCACGGGGCCCACAATATGTCAAATATAAGCTGACTCAGACGGCTATAGTACGGGCTATAAAGCCCATCTATAGCGATTTGTCTTTGGGCCCAAAAACCCATGTTTAGGCCCATGGATTCGATAGAGTGGGCTTGCGCACTTGGGCTTCAAATGGACGTTCGTGGCGGCATCGGTTGACCCACGGGGCCCATAATATATCAAATCGAAGCTGACTCAGAGGGCTATAATGGGCCGCTACAAACTACATCTTTAGCGGGCCATCCTCGGGCCCAAATTCCTTTGTTTTAGGGCCCGAAAACCACTATTTAGGCCCATGGATTTGATTATGGGCTTGCGCACTTGGGCTTCAAATGGACGTTCGTGGCGGCATCGGTTGACCCATGGGGCCCATAATATATCAGATCGAAGCTGACTCAGAGGGCTACAGTGCGGGCTCTAAAGCCCATCTATAGCGATTTTTCTTTGGGCCCAAAAACCCATGTTTAGGCCCATGGATTTGATAGAGTGGGCTTGGGCACTTGGGCTTCAAATGGATGTTCGTGGCGGCATCGGTTGACCCACGGGGCCCATAATATATCAGATCGAAGCTGACTCAGAGGGCTACAGTGCGGGCTCTAAAGCCCATCTATAGCGATTTCTCTTTGGGCCCAAAAACCCATGTTTAGGCCCATGGATTTGATAGAGTGGGCTTGGGCACATGGGCTTCAAATGGACGTTCGTGGCGGCATCAGTTGACCCACGGGGCCCACAATGTGTCAAATATAAGCTGACTCAGACGGCTATAGTACGGGCTATAAAGCCCATCTATAGCGATTTGTCTTTGGGCCCAAAAACCCAAGTTTACGCCCATGGATTCGATAGAGTGGGCTTGCGCACTTGGGCTTCAAATGGACGTTCGTGGTGGCATCGGTTGAGCCACGGGGCCCATAATATATCAAATCCAAGCTGACTCAGAGGGCTATAATGGACCGCTACAAACTACATCTGTAGCGGGCCGTCCTCGGGCCCAAATTCCTTTGTTTTGGGGCCCGAACACCACTATTTAGGCCCATGGATTTGATTATGGGCTTGCGCACTTGGGCTTCAAATGGACGTTCGTGGCGGCATCGGTTGACCCACGGGGCCCATAATATATCAGATCGAAGCTGACTCAGAGCGCTACAGTGCGGGCTCTAAAGCCCATCTATAGCGATTTTTCTTTGGGCCCAAAAACCCATGTTTAGGCCCATGGATTTGATAGAGTGGGCTTGGGCACTTGGGCTTCAAATGGATGTTCGTGGCGGCATCGGTTGACCCACGGGGCCCATAATATATCAGATCGAAGCTGACTCGGAGGGCTACAGTGCGGGCTCTAAAGCCCATCTATAGCGATTTCACTTTGGGCCCAAAAACCCATGTTTAGGCCCATGGATTTGATAGAGTGGGCTTGGGCACATGGGCTTCAAATGGACGTTCGTGGCGGCATCAGTTGACCCACGGGGCCCACAATATGTCAAATATAAGCTGACTCAGACGGCTATAGTACGGGCTATAAAGCCCATCTATAGCGATTTGTCTTTGGGCCCAAAAACCCATGTTTAGGCCCATGGATTCGATAGAGTGGGCTTGCGCACTTGGGCTTCAAATGGACGTTCGTGGCGGCATCGGTTGACCCACGGGGCCCATAATATATCAGATCGAAGCTGACTCAGAGGGCTACAGTGCGGGCTCTAAAGCCCATCTATAGCGATTTCTCTTTGGGCCCAAAAACCCATGTTTAGGCCCATGGATTTGATAGAGTGGGCTTGGGCACATGGGCTTCAAATGGACGTTCGTGGCGGCATCAGTTGACCCACGGGGCCCACAATATGTCAAATATAAGCTGACTCAGACGGCTATAGTACGGGCTATAAAGCCCATCTATAGCGATTTGTCTTTGGGCCCAAAAACCCATGTTTAGGCCCATGGATTCGATAGAGTGGGCTTGCGCACTTGGGCTTCAAATGGACGTTCGTGGCGGCATCGGTTGACCCACGGGGCCCATAATATATCAAATCGAAGCTGACTCAGAGGGCTATAATGGGCCGCTACAAACTACATCTTTAGCGGGCCATCCTCGGGCCCAAATTCCTTTGTTTTAGGGCCCGAAAACCACTATTTAGGCCCATGGATTTGATTATGGGCTTGCGCACTTGGGCTTCAAATGGACGTTCGTGGCGGCATCGGTTGACCCATGGGGCCCATAATATATCAGATCGAAGCTGACTCAGAGGGCTACAGTGCGGGCTCTAAAGCCCATCTATAGCGATTTTTCTTTGGGCCCAAAAACCCATGTTTAGGCCCATGGATTTGATAGAGTGGGCTTGGGCACTTGGGCTTCAAATGGATGTTCGTGGCGGCATCGGTTGACCCACGGGGCCCATAATATATCAGATCGAAGCTGACTCAGAGGGCTACAGTGCGGGCTCTAAAGCCCATCTATAGCGATTTCTCTTTGGGCCCAAAAACCCATGTTTAGGCCCATGGATTTGATAGAGTGGGCTTGGGCACATGGGCTTCAAATGGACGTTCGTGGCGGCATCAGTTGACCCACGGGGCCCACAATGTGTCAAATATAAGCTGACTCAGACGGCTATAGTACGGGCTATAAAGCCCATCTATAGCGATTTGTCTTTGGGCCCAAAAACCCAAGTTTAGGCCCATGGATTCGATAGAGTGGGCTTGCGCACTTGGGCTTCAAATGGACGTTCGTGGTGGCATCGGTTGACCCACGGGGCCCATAATATATCAAATCCAAGCTGACTCAGAGGGCTATAATGGACTGCTACAAACTACATCTGTAGCGGGCCGTCCTCGGGCCCAAATTCCTTTGTTTTGGGGCCCGAACACCACTATTTAGGCCCATGGATTTGATTATGGGCTTGCGCACTTGGGCTTCAAATGGACGTTCGTGGCGGCATCGGTTGACCCACGGGGCCCATAATATATCAGATCGAAGCTGACTCAGAGCGCTACAGTGCGGGCTCTAAAGCCCATCTATAGCGATTTTTCTTTGGGCCCAAAAACCCATGTTTAGGCCCATGGATTTGATAGAGTGGGCTTGGGCACTTGGGCTTCAAATGGATGTTCGTGGCGGCATCGGTTGACCCACGGGGCCCATAATATATCAGATCGAAGCTGACTCGGAGGGCTACAGTGCGGGCTCTAAAGCCCATCTATAGCGATTTCACTTTGGGCCCAAAAACCCATGTTTAGGCCCATGGATTTGATAGAGTGGGCTTGGGCACATGGGCTTCAAATGGACGTTCGTGGCGGCATCAGTTGACCCACGGGGCCCACAATATATCAAATATAAGCTGACTCAGACGGCTATAGTGCGGGCTATAAAGCCCATCTATAGCGATTTGTCTTTGCGCCCAAAAACCCATGTTTAGGCCCATGGATTCGATAGAGTGGGCTTGCGCACTTGGGCTTCAAATGGACGTTCGTGGCGGCATCGGTTGACCCACGGGGCCCATAATATATCAAATCGAAGCTGACTCAGAGGGCTATAATGGGCCGCTACAACTGTGTCTGTAGTTGGCCGTCCTCAGGCCCAAATTCCTTTGTTTTGGGGCCCAAAAACCACTATTTAGGCCCATGGATTTGATTATGGGCTTGCGCACTTGGGCTTCAAATGGACGTTGGTGGCGGCATCGGTTCACCCATGGGGCCCATAATATATCAGATCGAAGCTGACTCAGAGGGCTACAGTGCGGGCTCTAAAGCCCATCTATAGCGATTTTTCTTTGGGCCCAAAAACCCATGTTTAGGCCTATGGATTTGATAGAGTGGGCTTGGGCACTTGGGCTTCAAATGGATGTTCGTGGCGGCATCGGTTGACCCACGGGGCCCATAATATATCAGATCGAAGCTGACTCAGAGGGCTACAGTGCGGGCTCTAAAGCCCATCTATAGCGATTTTTCTTTGGGCCCAAAAACCCATGTTTAGGCCCATTGATTTGATAGAGTGGGCTTGGGCACATGGGCTTCAAATGGACGTTCGTGGTGGCATCAGTTGACCGATGGGGCCCATAATATATCAAATATAAGCTGACTCAGACGGCTATAGTATGGGCTATAAAGCCCATCTATAGCGATTTGTCTTTGGGCCCAAAAACCCATGTTTAGGCCCATGAATTCGATAGAGTGGGCTTGCGCACTTGGGCTTCAAATGGACGTTCGTGGCGGCATCAGTTGACCCACGGGGCCCATAATATATCAAATCGAAGCTGACTCAGAGGGCTATAATGGGCCGCTACAAACTACATCTGTAGCGGGCCGTCCTCGGGCCCAAATTCCTTTGTTTTGGGGCCCGAAAACCACTATTTAGGCCCATGGATTTGATTATGGGCTTGCGCACTTGGGCTTCAAATGGACGTTCGTGGCGGCATCGGTTGACCCACGGGGCCCATAATATATCAGATCGAAGCTGACTCAGAGCGCTACAGTGCGGGCTCTAAAGCCCATCTATAGCGATTTTTTTTGGGCCCAAAAACCCATGTTTAGGCCCATGGATTTGATAGAGTGGGCTTGGGCACTTGGGCTTCAAATGGATGTTCGTGGCGGCATCGGTTGACCCACGGGGCCCATAATATATCAGATCGAAGCTGACTCGGAGGGCTACAGTACGGCCTCTAAAGCCCATCTATAGCGATTTCTCTTTGGGCCCAAAAACCCATGTTTAGGCCCATGGATTTGATAGAGTGGGCTTGGGCACATGGGCTTCAAATGGACGTTCGTGGCGGCATCAATTGACCCACGGGGCCCACAATATATCAAATATAAGCTGACTCAGATGGCTATAGTGCGGGCTATAAAGCCCATCTATAGCGATTTGTCTTTGCGCCCAAAAAACCATGTTTAGGCCCATGGATTCGATAGAGTGGGCTTGCGCACTTGGGCTTCAAATGGACGTTCGTGGCGGCATCGGTTGACCCACGGGGCCCATAATATATCAAATCGAAGCTGACTCAGAGGGCTATAATGGGCCGCTACAAACTACATCTGTAGCGGGTCGTCCTCGGGCCCAAATTCCTTTGTTTTGGGGCCCGAAAACCACTATTTTGGCCCATGGATTTGATTATGGGCTTGCGCACTTGGGCTTCAAATGGACGTTCGTGGCGGCATCGGTTGACCCACGGGGCCCATAATATATCAGATCGAAGCTGACTCAGAGGGCTACAGTGCGGGCTCTAAAGCCCATCTATAGCGATTTTTCTTTGGGCCCAAAAACCCATGTTTAGGCCCATGGATTTGATAGAGTGGGCTTGGGCACTTGGGCTTCAAATGGATGTTCGTGGCGGCATCGGTTGACCCACGGGGCCCATAATATATCAGATCGAAGCTGACTCAGAGGGCTACAGTGCGGGCTCTAAAGCCCATCTATAGCGATTTCTCTTTGGGCCCAAAAACCCATGTTTAGGCCTATGGATTTGATAGAGTGGGCTTGGGCACATGGGCTTCAAATGGACGTTCGTGGCGGCATCAGTTGACCCACGGGGCCCACAATATATCAAATATAAGCTGACTCAGACGGCTATAGTGCGGGCTATAAAGCCCATTTATAGCGATTTGTCTTTGGGCCCAAAAACCCATGTTTAGGCCCATGGATTCGATAGAGTGGGCTTGCGCACTTGGGCTTCAAATGGACGTTCGTGGCGGCATCGGTTGACCCACGGGGCCCATAATATATCAAATCGAAGCTGACTCAGAGGGCTATAATGGGCCGCTACAACTGTGTCTGTAGTGGGCCGTCCTCAGGCCCAAATTCCTTTGTTTTGGGGCCCGAAAACCACTATTTAGGCCCATGGATTTGATTATGGGCTTGCGCACTTGGGCTTCAAATGGACGTTGGTGGCGGCATCGGTTGACCCATGGGGCCCATAATATATCAGATCGAAGCTGACTCAGAGGGCTACAGTGCGGGCTCTAAAGCCCATCTATAGCGATTTTTCTTTGGGCCCAAAAACCCATGTTTAGGCCCATGGATTTGATAGAGTGGGCTTGGGCACTTGGGCTTCAAATGGATGTTCGTGGCGGCATCGGTTGACCCACGGGGCCCATAATATATCAGATCGAAGCTGACTCAGAGGGCTACAGTGCGGGCTCTAAAGCCCATCTATAGCGATTTTTCTTTGGGCCCAAAAACCCATGTTTAGGCCCATTGATTTGATAGAGTGGGCTTGGGCACATGGGCTTCAAATGGACGTTCGTGGTGGCATCAGTTGACCGATGGGGCCCATAATATATCAAATATAAGCTGACTCAGACGGCTATAGTATGGGCTATAAAGCCCATCTATAGCGATTTGTCTTTGGGCCCAAAAACCCATGTTTAGGCCCATGAATTCGATAGAGTGGGCTTGCGCACTTGGGCTTCAAATGGACGTTCGTGGCGGCATCAGTTGACCCACGGGGCCCATAATATATCAAATCGAAGCTGACTCAGAGGGCTATAATGGGCCGCTACAAACTACATTTGTAGCGGGCCGTCCTCGGGCCCAAATTCCTTTGTTTTGGGGCCCGAAAACCACTATTTAGGCCCATGGATTTGATTATGGGCTTGCGCACTTGGGCTTCAAATGGACGTTCGTGGCGGCATCGGTTGACCCACGGGGCCCATAATATATCAGATCGAAGCTGACTCGGAGGGCTACAGTGCGGGCTCTAAAGCCCATCTATAGCGATTTCTCTTTGGGCCCAAAAACCCATGTTTAGGCCTATGGATTTGATAGAGTGGGCTTGGGCACATGGGCTTCAAATGGACGTTCGTGGCGGCATCAGTTGACCCACGGGGCCCACAATATATCAAATATAAGCTAACTCAGACGGCTATAGTGGGGGCTATAAAGCCCATCTATAGCGATTTGTCTTTGGGCCCAAAAACCCATGTTTAGGCCCATGGATTCGATAGAGTGGGCTTGCGCACTTGGGCTTCAAATGGACGTTCGTGGCGGCATCGGTTGACCCACGGGGCCCATAATATATCAGATCGAAGCTGACTCAGAGGGCTACAGTGCGGGCTCTAAAGCCCATCTATAGCGATTTCTCTTTGGGCCCAAAAACCCATGTTTAGGCCCATGGATTTGATAGAGTGGGCTTGGGCACATGGGCTTCAAATGGACGTTCGTGGCGGCATCAGTTGACCCACGGGGCCCACAATATGTCAAATATAAGCTGACTCAGACGGCTATAGTACGGGCTATAAAGCCCATCTATAGCGATTTGTCTTTGGGCCCAAAAACCCATGTTTAGGCCCATGGATTCGATAGAGTGGGCTTGCGCACTTGGGCTTCAAATGGACGTTCGTGGCAGCATCAGTTGACCCACGGGGCCCATAATATATCAAATCGAAGCTGACTCAGAGGGCTATAATGGGCCGCTACAAACTACATCTGTTGCGGGTCATCCTCGGGCCCAAATTCCTTTGTTTTGGGGCCCGAAAACCACTATTTAGGCCCATGGATTTGATTATGGGCTTGCGCACTTGGGCTTCAAATGGACGTTCGTGGCGGCATCGGTGGACCCACGGGGCCCATAATATATCAGATCGAAGCTGACTCAGAGCGCTACAGTGCGGGCTCTAAAGCCCATCTATAACGATTTTTTTTGGGCCCAAAAACCCATGTTTAGGCCCATGGATTTGATAGAGTGGGCTTGGGCACTTGGGCTTCAAATGGATGTTCGTGGCGGCATCGGTTGACCCACGGGGCCCATAATATATCAGATCGAAGCTGACTCGGAGGGCTACAGTACGGCCTCTAAAGCCCATCTATAGCGATTTCTCTTTGGGCCCAAAAACCCATGTTTAGGCCCATGGATTTGATAGAGTGGGCTTGGGCACATGGGCTTCAAATGGACGTTCGTGGCGGCATCAATTGACCCACGGGGCCCACAATATATCAAATATAAGCTGACTCAGATGGCTATAGTGCGGGCTATAAAGCCCATCTATAGCGATTTGTCTTTGCGCCCAAAAAACCATGTTTAGGCCCATGGATTCGATAGAGTGGGCTTGCGCACTTGGGCTTCAAATGGACGTTCGTGGCGGCATCGGTTGACCCACGGGGCCCATAATATATCAAATCGAAGCTGACTCAGAGGGCTATAATGGGCCGCTACAAACTACATCTGTAGCGGGTCGTCCTCGGGCCCAAATTCCTTTGTTTTGGGGCCCGAAAACCACTATTTTGGCCCATGGATTTGATTATGGGCTTGCGCACTTGGGCTTCAAATCGACGTTCGTGGCGGCATCGGTTGACCCACGGGGCCCATAATATATCAGATCGAAGCTGACTCAGAGGGCTACAGTGCGGGCTCTAAAGCCCATCTATAGCGATTTTTCTTTGGGCCCAAAAACCCATGTTTAGGCCCATGGATTTGATAGAGTGGGCTTGGGCACTTGGGCTTCAAATGGATGTTCGTGGCGGCATCGGTTGACCCACGGGGCCCATAATATATCAGATCGAAGCTGACTCAGAGGGCTACAGTGCGGGCTCTAAAGCCCATCTATAGCGATTTCTCTTTGGGCCCAAAAACCCATGTTTAGGCCTATGGATTTGATAGAGTGGGCTTGGGCACATGGGCTTCAAATGGACGTTCGTGGCGGCATCAGTTGACCCACGGGGCCCACAATATATCAAATATAAGCTGACTCAGACGGCTATAGTGCGGGCTATAAAGCCCATTTATAGCGATTTGTCTTTGGGCCCAAAAACCCATGTTTAGGCCCATGGATTCGATAGAGTGGGCTTGCGCACTTGGGCTTCAAATGGACGTTCGTGGCGGCATCGGTTGACCCACGGGGCCCATAATATATCAAATCGAAGCTGACTCAGAGGGCTATAATGGGCCGCTACAACTGTGTCTGTAGTGGGCCATCCTCAGGCCCAAATTCCTTTGTTTTGGGGCCCGAAAACCACTATTTAGGCCCATGGATTTGATTATGGGCTTGCGCACTTGGGCTTCAAATGGACGTTGGTGGCGGCATCGGTTGACCCATGGGGCCCATAATATATCAGATCGAAGCTGACTCAGAGGGCTACAGTGCGGGCTCTAAAGCCCATCTATAGCGATTTTTCTTTGGGCCCAAAAACCCATGTTTAGGCCCATGGATTTGATAGAGTGGGCTTGGGCACTTGGGCTTCAAATGGATGTTCGTGGCGGCATCGGTTGACCCACGGGGCCCATAATATATCAGATCGAAGCTGACTCAGAGGGCTACAGTGCGGGCTCTAAAGCCCATCTATAGCGATTTTTCTTTGGGCCCAAAAACCCATGTTTAGGCCCATTGATTTGATAGAGTGGGCTTGGGCACATGGGCTTCAAATGGACGTTCGTGGTGGCATCAGTTGACCGATGGGGCCCATAATATATCAAATATAAGCTGACTCAGACGGCTATAGTATGGGCTATAAAGCCCATCTATAGCGATTTGTCTTTGGGCCCAAAAACCCATGTTTAGGCCCATGAATTCGATAGAGTGGGCTTGCGCACTTGGGCTTCAAATGGACGTTCGTGGCGGCATCAGTTGACCCACGGGGCCCATAATATATCAAATCGAAGCTGACTCAGAGGGCTATAATGGGCCGCTACAAACTACATTTGTAGCGGGCCGTCCTCGGGCCCAAATTCCTTTGTTTTGGGGCCCGAAAACCACTATTTAGGCCCATGGATTTGATTATGGGCTTGCGCACTTGGGCTTCAAATGGACGTTCGTGGCGGCATCGGTTGACCCACGGGGCCCATAATATATCAGATCGAAGCTAACTCGGAGGGCTACAGTGCGGGCTCTAAAGCCCATCTATAGCGATTTCTCTTTGGGCCCAAAAACCCATGTTTAGGCCTATGGATTTGATAGAGTGGGCTTGGGCACATGGGCTTCAAATGGACGTTCGTGGCGGCATCAGTTGACCCACGGGGCCCACAATATATCAAATATAAGCTAACTCAGACGGCTATAGTGGGGGCTATAAAAGCCCATCTATAGCGATTTGTCTTTGGGCCCAAAAACCCATGTTTAAGGCCCATGGATTCGATAGAGTGGGCTTGCGCACTTGGGCTTCAAATGGACGTTCGTGGCGGCATCGGTTGACCCACGGGGCCCATAATATATCAAATCGAAGCTGACTCAGAGGGCTATAATGGGCCGCTACAAACTACATCTTTAGCGGGCCATCCTCGGGCCCAAATTCCTTTGTTTTGGGGCCCGAAAACCACTATTTAGGCCCATGGATTTGATTATGGGCTTGCGCACTTTGGGCTTCAAATGGACGTCGTGGCGGCATCGGTTGACCCACGGGGGCCCATAATATATCAGATCGAAGCTGACTCAGAGCGCTACAGTGCGGGCTCTATAAGCCATCTATAGCGATTTTTCTTTGGGCCCAAAAACCCATGTTTAGGCCCATGGATTTGATAGAGTGGGCTTGGGCACTTGGGCTTCAAATGGATGTTCGTGGCGGCATCGGTTGACCCACGGGGCCCATAATATATCATATCGAAGCTGACTCAGAGGGCTACAGTGCGGGCTCTTAAAGCCCATCTATAGCGATTTCTCTTTGGCCCAAAAAACCCATGTTTAGGCCCATGGATTTGATAGAGTGGGCTTGGGCACATGGGCTTCAAATGGACGTTCGTGGCGGCATCAGTTGACCCCACGGGGCCCACAATATATCAAATATAAGCTGACTCAACGGCTATAGTGCGGGCTATAAAGCCCATCTATAGCGATTTGTCTTTGGGCCCAAAAACCCATGTTTAGGCCATGGATTCGATAGAGTGGGCTTGCGCACTTGGGCTTCAAATGGACGTTCGTGGCGGCATCGGTTGACCCACGGGGCCCATAATATATCAAATCGAAGCTGACTCAGAGGGCTATAATGGGCCGCTACAAACTGCGTCTGTAGCGGGCCGTCCTCAGGCCCAAATTCCTTTGTTTTGGGGCCCGAAAACCACTATTTAGGCCCATGGATTTGATTATGGGCTTGCGCACTTGGGCTTCAATGGACGTTCGTGGCGGCATCGGTTGACCCACGGGGCCCATAATATATCAGATCGAAGCTGACTCAGAGGGCTACAGTGGCGGGCTCTAAAGCCCATCTATAGCGATTTTTCTTTGGGCCCAAAAAACCATGTTTAGGCCCATGGATTTGATAGAGTGGGGCTTGGGCACTTGGGCTTCAAATGGATGTTCGTGGCGGCATCGGTTGACCCACGGGGCCCATAATATATCAGATCGAAGCTGACTCAGAGCGCTACATGCGGGCTCTAAAGCCCATCTATAGCGATTTTTCTTTGGGCCCAAAAACCCATGTTTAGGCCCATGGATTTGATAGAGTGGGCTTGGGCACTTTGGGCTTCAAATGGATGTTCGTGGCGGCATCGGTTTTGACCCACGGGGCCCATAAGATATCAGATTGAAGCTGACTCAGAGGGCTACAGTGCGGGGTCTAAAGCCCATCTATAGCGATTTCTCTTTGGGCCCAAAAACCCATGTTTAGGCCCATGGATTTGATAGAGTGGGCTTGGGCACATGGGCTTCAAATGGACGTTCGTGGCGGCATCAGTTGACCCACGGGGCCCACAATATGTCAAATATAAGCTGACTCAGACGGTTATAGTACGGCTATAAAGCCCATCTATAGCGATTTGTCTTTGGGCCCAAAAACCCATGTTTAGGCCCATGGATTCGATAGAGTGGGCTTGCGCACTTGGGCTTCAAATGGACGTTCGTGGGCGGCATCGGTTGACCCACGGGGCCCATAATATATCAAATCGAAGCTGACTCAGAGGGCTATAATGGGCCGCTACAAACTACATCTTTAGCGGGCAATCCTCGGGCCCAAATTCCTTTGTTTTGGGGCCCGAAAACCACTATTTAGGCCCATGGATTTGATTATGGGCTTGCGCACTTGGGCTTCAAATGGACGTTCGTGGCGGCATCGGTTGACCACGGGGGGCCATAATATATCAGATCGAAGCTGACTCAGAGCGCTACAGTGCGGGGCTCTAAAGCCCATCTATAGCGATTTTTCTTTGGGCCCAAAAAACCCATGTTTAGGCCCATGATTTGATAGAGTGGGCTTGGGCACTTGGGCTTCAAATGGATGTTCGTGGCGGCAATCGGTTGACCCACGGGGCCCATAATATATCATATCGAAGCTGACTCGGAGGGCTACAGTGCGGGCTCTAAAGCCCATCTTATAGCGATTTCTCTTGGGCCCAAAAACCCATGTTTAGGCCCATGGATTTGATAGAGTGGGCTTGGGCACATGGGCTTCAAATGGACGTTCGTGGCCTGGCATCAGTTGACCCACGGGGCCCACAATATATCAAATATAAGCTGACTCAAACGGCTATAGTGCGGGCTATAAAGCCCATCTATAGCGATTTGTCTTTGGGCCCAAAAACCCATGTTTAGGCCCATGGATTCGATAGAGTGGGCTTGCGCACTTGGGCTTCAAATGGACGTTCGTGGCGGCATCGGTTTGACCCACGGGGCCCATAATATATCAAATCGAAGCTGACTCAGTAGGGCTATAATGGGGCCGCTACAAAATACGTCTGTAGCGGGCCGTCCTCAGGCCCAAATTCCTTTGTTTTGGGGCCCGAAAACCACTATTTAGGCCCATGGATTTGATTATGGGCTTGCGCACTTGGGCTTCAAATGGACGTTCGTGGGCGGCAGAGGTTGACCCACGGGGCCCATAATATATCAGATCGAAGCTGACTCAGAGGGCTACAGTGCGGGCTCTAAAGCCCATCTATAGCGATTTTTCTTTGGGCCCAAAAACCCATGTTTAGGCCCAAGGATTTGATAGAGTGGGCTTGGGCACTTGGGCTTCAAATGGATGTTCGTGGCGGCATCGGTTGACCCACGGGCCCATAATATATCAGATCGAAGCTGACTCAGAAGCGCTACATTGCGGGCTCTAAAGCCCATCTATAGCGATTTTTCTTTGGGCCCAAAAACCCATGTTTAGGCCCATGGATTTGATAGAGTGGGCTTGGGCACTTGGGCTTCAAATGGATGTTCGTGGCGGCATCGGTTGACCCACGGGGCCCATAATATATCAGATCGAAGCTGACTCAGAGCGCTACATTGCGGGGCTCTAAAGCCCATCTATAGCGATTTTTCTTTGGGCCCAAAAACCCATGTTTAGGCCCATGGATTTGATAGAGTGGGCTTGGGCACTTGGGCTTCAAATGGATGTTCGTGGCGCATCGGTTTGACCCACGGGGCCCATAATATATCAGATTGAAGCCTGACTCAGAGGGCTACAGTGCGGGGTCTAAAGCCCATCTATAGCGATTTCTCTTTGGGCCCAAAAACCCATGTTTAGGCCCATGGATTTGATAGAGTGGGCTTGGGCACATGGGGCTTCAAATGGACGTTCGTGGGCGGCATCAGTTGACCCACTGGGGCCCACAATATGTCAAATATAAGCTGACTCAGACGGTTATAGTACGGGCTATAAAGCCCATCTATAGCGATTTGTCTTTGGGCCCAAAAACCCATGTTTAGGCCCATGGATTCGATAGAGTGGGCTTGCGCACTTGGGCTTCAAATGGACGTTCGTGGCGGCATCGGTTGACCCACGGGGCCCATAATATATCAAATCGAAGCTGACTCAGAGGGCTATAATGGGCCGCTACAAACTACATCTTTAGCAGGCAATCCTCGGGCCCAAATTCCTTTGTTTTGGGGCCCGAAAACCACTATTTAAGGCCCATGGATTTGATTATGGGCTTGCGCACTTGGGCTTCAAATGGACGTTCGTGGCAGGGCATCGGTTGACCCACGGGGGGCCATAATATATCAGATCGAAGCTGACTCAGAGCGCTACAGTGCGGGCTCTAAAGCCCATCTATAGCGATTTTTTCTTTGGGCCCAAAAACCCATGTTTAGGCCCATGGATTTGATAGAGTGGGCTTGGGCACTTGGGCTTCAAATGGATGTTCGTGGCGGCATCGGTTGACCCACGGGGGGCCCATAATATATCATATCGAAGCTGACTCGGAGGGCTACAGTGCGGGCTCTAAAGCCCATCTATAGCGATTTCTCTTTGGGCCCAAAAACCCATGTTTAGGCCCATGGATTTGATAGAGTGGGCTTGGGCACATGGGCTTCAAATGGACGTTCGTGGGCGGCATCAGTTGACCCACGGGGCCCACAATATATCAAATATAAGCTGACTCAAACGGCTATAGTGCGGGCTATAAAGCCCATCTATAGCGATTTGTCTTTGGGCCCAAAAACCCATGTTTAGGCCCCTTGGATTCGATAGAGTGGGCTTGCGCACTTGGCTTCAAATGGACGTTCGTGGCGGCATCGGGTTGACCCACGGGGGCCCATAATATATCAAATCGAAGCTGACTCAGAGGGCTATAATGGGCCGCTACAAAATACGTCTGTAGCGGGGCCGTCCTCAGGCCCAAATTCCTTTGTTTTGGGGCCCGAAAACACTATTTAGGCCCATGGATTTGATTATGGGCTTGCGCACTTGGGCTTCAATATGGACGTTCGTGGCGGCAGAGGTTGACCCACGGGGCCCATAATATATCAGATCGAAGCTGACTCAAGAGGGCTACAGTGCGGGCTCTAAGCCCATCTATAGCGATTTTCTTTGGGCCCAAAAACCCATGTTTAGGCCCATGGATTTGATAGGGAGTGGGTGGTCTGGGTGGTGGGTTGGGCACTTGGGCTTCAAATGGATGTTCGTGGCGGCATCGGTTGACCCACGGGGCCCATAATATATCAGATCGAAGCTGACTCAGAGCGCTACATTGCGGGCTCTAAAGCCCATCTATAGCGATTTTTCTTTGGGCCAAAAACCCATGTTTAGGCCCATGGATTTGATAGAGTGGGCTTTGGGCACTTGGGCTTCAAATGGATGTTCGTGGCGGCATCGGTTGACCCACGGGGGCCCATAATATATCAGATTGAAGCTGACTCAGAGGGCTACAGTGCGGGGTCTAAAGCCCATCTATAGCGATTTCTCTTTGGGCCCAAAAACCCATGTTTAGGCCCATGGATTTGATAGAGTGGGCTTGGGCACATGGGCTTCAAATGGACGTTCGTGGCGGCATCAGTTGACCCACGGGGCCCACAATATGTCAAATATAAGCTGACTCAGACGGCTATAGTACGGGCTATAAAGCCCATCTATAGCGATTTGTCTTTGGGCCCAAAAACCCATGTTTAGGCCCATGGATTCGATAGAGTGGGCTTGCGCACTTGGGCTTCAAATGGACGTTCGTGGCGGCATCGGTTGACCCACGGGGCCCATAATATATCAAATCGAAGCTGACTCAGAGGGCTATAATGGGCCGCTACAAACTACATCTTTAGCGGGCCATCCTCGGGCCCCAAATTCCCTTTGTTTTTGGGGCCCGAAAACCACTATTTAGGCCCATGGATTTGATTATGGGCTTGCGCACTTGGGCTTCAAATGGACGTTCGTGGCGGCATCGGTAGACCCACGGGGCCCATAATATATCAGATCGAAGCTGACTCAGAGCGCTACAGTGCGGGCTCTAAAGCCCAATCTATAGCGATTTTTCTTTGGGCCCAAAAACCCATGTTTAGGCCCATGGATTTGATAGAGGTGGGCTTGGGCACTTGGGCTTCAAATGGATGTTCGTGGCGGCATCGGTTGACCCACGGGGCCCATAATATATCAGATTGAAGCTGACTCAGAGGGCTACAGTGCGGGGGTCTAAAGCCCATCTATAGCTATTTCTCTTTGGGCCCAAAAACCCATGTTTAGGCCCATGGATTTTGATAGAGTGGGCTTGGGCAACATGGGCTTCAAATGGACGTCGTGGCGGCATCAGTTGACCCACGGGGCCCACAATATGTCAAATATAAGCTGACTCAGACGGCTATAGTACGGGCTATAAAGCCCATCTATAGCGATTTGTCTTGGGCCCAAAAACCCATGTTTAGGCCCATGGATTCGATAGAGTGGGCTTGCGCACTTGGGCTTCAAATGGACGTTCGTGGCGGCATCGGTTGACCCACGGGGCCCCTAATATATCAATCGAAGCTGACTCAGAGGGCTATAATGGGCCGCTACAAACTACATCTTTAGCGGGCCATCCTCGGGCCCAAATTCCTTTGTTTTGGGGCCCGAAAACCACTATTTAGGCCCATGGATTTGATTATGGGCTTGCGCACTTGGGCTTCAAATGGACGTTCGTGGCGGCATCGGTTGACCCACGGGGCCCATAATATATCAGATCGAAGCTGACTCAGAGCGCTACAGTGCGGGCTCTAAAGCCCATCTATAGCGATTTTTCTTTGGGCCCAAAAACCCATGTTTAGGCCCATGGATTTGATAGAGTGGGCTTGGGCACTTGGGCCTTCAAATGGATGTTCGTGGCGGCATCGGTTGACCCACGGGGCCCATAATATATCATATCGAAGCTGACTCAGAGGGCTACAGTGCGGGCTCTAAAGCCCATCTATAGCGATTTCTCTTTGGGCCCAAAAACCCATGTTTAGGCCCATGGATTGATAGAGTGGGCTTGGGCACATGGGCTTCAAATGGACGTTCGTGGCGGCATCAGTTGACCCACGGGGCCCACAATATATCAAATATAAGCTGACTCAAACGGCTATAGTGCGGGCTATAAAGCCCCATCTATAGCGATTTGTCTTTGGGCCCAAAAACCCATGTTTAGGCCCATGGATTCGATAGAGTGGGCTTGCGCACTTGGGCTTCAAATGGACGTTCATGGCGGCATCGGTTGACCACGGGGCCCATAATATATCAAATCGAAGCTGACTCAGAGGGCTATAATGGGCCGCTACAAACTGCGTCTGTAGCGGGCCGTCCTCAGGCCCAAATTCCTTTGTTTTGGGGCCCGAAAACCACTATTTAGGCCCATGGATTTGATTATGGGCTTGCGCACTTGGGCTTCAAATGGACGTTCGTGGCGGCATCGGTTGACCATGGGGCCCATAATATATCAGATCGAAGCTGACTCAGAGGGCTACAGTGCGGGCTCTAAAGCCCATCTATAGCGATTTTTCTTTGGGCCCAAAAACCCATGTTTAGGCCCATGGATTTGATAGAGTGGGCTTGGGCACTTGGGCTTCAAATGGATGTTCGTGGCGGCATCGGTTGACCCACGGGGCCCATAATATATCAGATCGAAGCTGACTCAGAGCGCTACATTGCGGGCTCTAAAAGCCCATCTATAAGCGGAATTTTTCTTTGGGCCCAAAAACCCATGTTTAGGCCCATGGATTTGATTAGAGTGGGCTTGGGCACTTGGGCTTCAAATGGATGTTCGTGGCGGCATCGGTTGACCCACGGGGCCCATAATATATCAGATTGAAGCTGACTCAGAGGGCTACAGTTGCGGGGTCTAAAGCCCATCTATAGCGATTTCTCTTTGGGCCCAAAAACCCATGTTTAGGCCCATGGATTGAATAGAGTGGGCTTGGGCACATGGGCTTCAAATGGACGTTCGTGGCGGCATCAGTTGACCCCACGGGGCCCACAATATGTCAAATATAAGCTGACTCAGACGGTTATAGTACGGGCTATAAAGCCCATCTATAGCGATTTGTCTTTGGGCCCAAAAACCCATGTTTAGGCCCATGGATTCGATAGAGTGGGCTTGCGCACTTGGGCTTCAATGGACGTTCGTGGCGGCATCGGGTTGACCCACGGGGCCCATAATATCAAATCGAAGCTGGACTCAGAGGGCTATAATGGGCCGCTACAAACTACATCTTTAGCGGGCAATCCTCGGGCCCAAATTCCTTTGTTTTGGGGCCCGAAAACCACTATTTAGGCCCATGGATTTGATTATGGGCTTGCGCACTTGGGCTTCAAATGGACGTTCGTGGCGGCATCGGTTGACCCACGGGGGCCATAATATATCAGATCGAAGCTGACTCAGAGCGCTACAGTGCGGGCTTCTAAAGCCCATCTATAGCGATTTTTCTTTGGGCCCAAAAACCCATGTTTAGGCCCATGGATTTGATAGAGTGGGCTTGGGCACTTGGGCTTCAAATGGATGTTCGTGGCGGCATCGGTTGACCCACGGGGCCCATAATATATCATATCGAAAGCTGACTCGGAGGGCTACAGTGCGGGCTCTAAAGCCCATCTATAGCGATTTCTCTTTGGGCCCAAAACCCATGTTTAGGCCCATGGATTTTGATAGAGTGGGCTTGGCACATGGGCTTCAAATGGACGTTCGTGGCGGCATCAGTTGACCCACGGGGGCCCACAATATATCAAATATAAGCTGACTCAAACGGCTATAGTGCGGGCTATAAAGCCCATCTATAGCGATTTGTCTTTGGGCCCAAAAACCCATGTTTAGGCCCATGGATTCGATAGAGTGGGCTTGCGCACTTGGGCTTCAAATGGACGTTCGTGGCGGCATCGGTTGACCCACGGGGCCCATAATATATCAAATCGAAGCTGACTCAGAGGGCTATAATGGGCCGCTACAAAATACGTCTGTAGCGGGCCGTCCTCAGGCCCAAATTCCTTTGTTTTGGGGCCCGAAAACCACTATTTAGGCCCATGGATTTGATTATGGCTTGCGCACTTGGGCTTCAAATGGACGTTCGTGGCGGCAGAGGTTGACCCATGGGGCCCATAATATATCAGATCGAAGCTGACTCAGAGGGCTACAGTGCGGGCTCTAAAGCCCATCTATAGCGATTTTTCTTTGGGCCCAAAACCCATGTTTAGGCCCATGGATTTGATAGAGTGGGCTTGGGCACTTGGGCTTCAAATGGATGTTCGTGGCGGCATCGGTTGACCCACGGGGCCCATAATATATCAGATCGAAGCTGACTCAGAGCGCTACATTGCGGGCTCTAAAGCCCATCTATAGCGATTTTTCTTTGGGCCCAAAAACCCATGTTTAGGCCCATGGATTTGATAGAGTGGGCTGGGCCACTTAGGGCTTCAAATGGATGTTCGTGGCGGCATCGGTTGACCCACGGGGCCCATAATATATCAGATTGAAGCTGACTCAGAGGGCTACAGTGCGGGGTCTAAAGCCCATCCTATAGCGATTTCTCTTTGGGCCCAAAAACCCATGTTTAGGCCCATGGATTTGATAGAGTGGGCTTGGGCACATGGGCTTCAAATGGACGTTCGTGGCGGCATCAGTTGACCCACGGGGCCCACAATATGTCAAATATAAGCTGACTCAGACGGTTATAGTACGGGCTATAAAGCCCATCTATAGCGATTTGTCTTTGGGCCCAAAAACCCATGTTTAGGCCCATGGATTCGATAGAGTGGGCTTGCGCACTTGGGCTTCAAATGGACGTTCGTGGCGGCATCGGTTGACCCACGGGGCCCATAATATATCAAATCGAAGCTGACTCAGAGGGCTATAATGGGCCGCTACAAACTACATCTTTAGCGGGCAATCCTCGGGCCCAAATTCCTTTGTTTTGGGGCCCGAAAAACCCACTATTTAGGCCCATGGATTTGATTATGGGCTTGCGCACTTGGGCTTCAAATGGACGTTCGTGGCGGCATCGGTTGACCCACGGGGCCCATAATATATCAGATCGAAGCTGACTCAGAGCGCTACAGTGCGGGGCTCTAAAGCCCATCTATAGCGATTTTTCTTTGGGCCCAAAAACCCATGTTTAGGCCCATGGATTTGATAGAGTGGGCTTGGGGCACTTGGGCTTCAAATGGATGTTCGTGGCGGCATCGGTTGACCCACGGGGCCCATAATATATCATATCGAAGCTGACTCAGAGGGCTACAGTGCGGGGCTCTAAAGCCCATCTATAGCGATTTCTCTTTGGGCCCAAAAAACCCATGTTTAGGCCCATGGATTTGATAGAGTGGGCTTGGGCACATGGGCCTTCAAATGGACGTTCGTGGCGGCATCAGTTGACCCACGGGGCCCACAATATATCAAATATAAGCTGACTCAAACGGCTATAGTGCGGGCTATAAAGCCCATCTATAGCGATTTGTCTTTGGGCCCAAAAACCCATGTTTAGGCCCATGGATTCGATAGAGTGGGCTTGCGCACTTGGGCTTCAAATGGACGTTCGTGGCGGCATCGGTTGACCCACGGGGCCCATAATATATCAAATCGAAGCTGACTCAGAGGGCTATAATGGGCCGCTACAAAATACGTCTGTAGCGGGCCGTCCTCAGGCCCAAATTCCTTTGTTTTGGGGCCCGAAAACCACTATTTAGGCCCATGGATTTGATTATGGGCTTGCGCACTTGGGCTTCAAATGGACGTTCGTGGCGGCAGAGGTTGACCCACGGGGCCCATAATATATCAGATCGAAGCTGACTCAGAGGGCTACAGTGCGGGCTCTAAAGCCCATCTATAGCGATTTTTCTTTGGGCCCAAAAAACCCATGTTTAGGCCCATGGATTTGATAGAGTGGGCTTGGGCACTTGGGCTTCAAATGGATGTTCGTGGGCGGCATCGGTTGACCCACGGGGCCCATAATATATCAGATCGAAAGCTGACTCAGAGCGCTACATTGCGGGCTCTAAAGCCCATCTATAGCGATTTTTCTTTGGGCCCAAAAACCCATGTTTAGGCCCATGGATTTGATAGAGTGGGCTTGGGCACTTGGGCTTCAAATGGATGTTCGTGGCGGCATCGGTTGACCCACGGGGCCCATAATATATCAGATCGAAGCTGACTCAGAGCGCTACATTGCGGGCTCTAAAGCCCATCTATAGCGATTTTTCTTTGGGCCCAAAAACCCATGTTTAGGCCCATGGATTTGATAGAGTGGGCTTGGGCACTTGGGCTTCAAATGGATGTTCGTGGCGGCATCGGTTGACCCACGGGGCCCATAATATATCAGATTGAAGCTGACTCAGAG
Organism: Mallotus nudiflorus; assembly: GCA_947683625.1. Lineage (NCBI taxonomy): Eukaryota > Viridiplantae > Streptophyta > Magnoliopsida > Malpighiales > Euphorbiaceae > Mallotus > Mallotus nudiflorus. Next base: position 37,442 of record CANTUR010001895.1, read on the forward strand.
GGCTACAGTGCGGGGTCTAAAGCCCATCTATAGCGATTCTCTTTGGGCCCAAAAACCCATGTTTAGGCCCATGGATTTGATAGAGTGGGCTTGGGCACATGGGCTTCAAATGGACGTTCGTGGCGGCATCAGTTGACCCACGGGGCCCACAATATGTCAAATATAAGCTGACTCAGACGGTTATAGGTACGGGCTATAAAGCCCATCTATAGCGATTTGTCTTTGGGCCCAAAAACCCATGTTTAGGCCCATGGATTCGATAGAGTGGGCTTGCGCACTTGGGCTTCAAATGGACGTTCGTGGCGGCATCGGTTGACCCACGGGGCCCATAATATATCAAATCGAAGCTGACTCAGAGGGCTATAATGGGCCGCTACAAACTACATCTTTAGCGGGCAATCCTCGGGCCCAAATTCCTTTGTTTTGGGGCCCGAAAACCACTATTTAGGCCTATGGATTTGATTATGGGCTTGCGCACTTGGGCTTCAAATGGACGTTCGTGGCGGCATCGGTTGACCCACGGGGGCCATAATATATCAGATCGAAGCTGACTCAGAGCGCTACAGTGCGGGCTCTAAAGCCCATCTATAGCGATTTTTCTTTGGGCCCAAAAACCCATGTTTAGGCCCATGGATTTGATAGAGTGGGCTTGGGGCACTTGGGCTTCAAATGGATGTTCGTGGCGGCATCGGTTGACCCACGGGGCCCATAATATATCAGATCGAAGCTGACTCGGAGGGCTACAGTGCGGGCTCTAAAGCCCATCTATAGCGATTTCTCTTTGGGCCCAAAAACCCATGTTTAGGCCCATGGATTTGATAGAGTGGGCTTGGGCACATGGGCTTCAAATGGACGTTCGTGGCGGCATCAGTTGACCCACGGGGCCCACAATATATCAAATATAAGCTGACTCAGACGGCTATAGTGCGGGCTATAAAGCCCATCTATAGCGATTTGTCTTTGCGCCCAAAAACCCATGTTTAGGCCCATGGATTCGATAGAGTGGGCTTGCGCACTTGGGCTTCAAATGGACGTTCGTGGCGACATCGGTTGACCCACGGGGCCCATAATATATCAAATCAAAGCTGACTCAGAGGGCTATAATGGGCCGCTACAAACTGCGTCTGTAGCGGGCCGTCCTCAGGCCCAAATTCCTTTGTTTTGGGGCCCGAAAACCACTATTTAGGCCCATGGATTTGATTATGGGCTTGCGCACTTGGGCTTCAAATGGACGTTCGTGGCGGCAGAGGTTGACCCACGGGGCCCATAATATATCAGATCAAAGCTGACTCAGAGGGCTACAGTGCGGGCTCTAAAGCCCATCTATAGCGATTTTTCTTTGGGCCCAAAAACCCATGTTTAGGCCCATGGATTTGATAGAGGTGGGCTTGGGCACTTGGGCTTCAAATGGATGTTCGTGGCGGCATCGGTTGACCCACGGGGCCCATAATATATCAGATCGAAGCTGACTCAGAGCGCTACATTGCGGGCTCTAAAGCCCATCTATAGCGATTTTTCTTTGGGCCCAAAAACCCATGTTTAGGCCCATGGATTTGATAGAGTGGGCTTGGGCACTTGGGCTTCAAATGGATGTTCGTGCGGCATCGGTTGACCCACGGGGCCCATAATATATCAGATCGAAGCTGACTCAGAGGGCTATAGTGCGGGCTCTAAAGCCCATCTATAGCGATTTCTCTTTGGGCCCAAAAACCCATGTTTAGGCCCATGGATTTGATAGAGTGGGCTTGGCACATGGGCTTCAAATGGACGTTCGTGGCGGCATCAGTTGACCCACGGGGCCCACAATATGTCAAATATAAGCTGACTCAGACGGCTATAGTACGGGCTATAAAGCCCATCTATAGCGATTTGTCTTTGGGCCCAAAAACCCATGTTTAGGCCCATGGATTCGATAGAGTGGGCTTGCGCACTTGGGCTTCAAATGGACGTTCGTGGCGGCATCGGTTGACCCACGGGGCCCATAATATATCAAATCGAAGCTGACTCAGAGGGCTATAATGGGCCGCTACAAACTACATCTTTAGCGGGCCATCCTCGGGCCCAAATTCCTTTGTTTTGGGGCCCGAAAACCACTATTTAGGCCCATGGATTTGATTATGGGCTTGCGCACTTGGGCTTCAAATGGACGTTCGTGGCGGCATCGGTTGACCCACGGGGCCCATAATATATCAGATCGAAGCTGACTCAGAGCGCTACAGTGCGGGCTCTAAAGCCCATCTATAGCGATTTTTCTTTGGGCCCAAAAACCCATGTTTAGGCCCATGGATTTGATAGAGTGGGCTTGGGCACTTGGGCTTCAAATGGATGTTCGTGGCGGCATCGGTTGACCCACGGGGCCCATAATATATCAGATCGAAGCTGACTCGGAGGGCTACAGTGCGGGCCTCTAAAGCCCATCTATAGCGATTTCTCTTTGGGCCCAAAAACCCATGTTTAGGCCCATGGATTTGATAGAGTGGGCTTGGGCACATGGGCTTCAAATGGACGTTCGTGGCTGGCATCAGTTGACCCACGGGGCCCACAATATATCAAATATAAGCTGACTCAGACGGCTATAGTGCGGGCTATAAAGCCCATCTATAGCGATTTGTCTTTGCGCCCAAAAACCCATGTTTAGGCCCATGGATTCGATAGAGTGGGCTTGCGCACTTGGGCTTCAAATGGACGTTCGTGGCGGCATCGGTTGACCCCACGGGGCCCATAATATATCAAATCGAAGCTGACTCAGAGGGCTATAATGGGCCGCTACAAACTGCGTCTGTAGCGGGCCGTCCTCAGGCCCAAAATTCCTTTGTTTTGGGGCCCGAAAACCACTATTTAGGCCCATGGATTTGATTATGGGCTTGCGCACTTGGGCTTCAAATGGACGTTCGTGGCGGCAGAGGTTGACCCACGGGGCCCATAATATATCAGATCGAAGCTGACTCAGAGGGCTACAGTGCGGGCTCTAAAGCCCATCTATAGCGATTTTTCTTTGGGCCCAAAAACCCATGTTTAGGCCCATGGATTTGATAGAGTGGGCTTGGGCACTTGGGCTTCAAATGGATGTTCGTGGCGGCATCGGTTGACCCACGGGGCCCATAATATATCAGATCGAAGCTGACTCAGAGCGCTACATTGCGGGCTCTAAAGCCCATCTATAGCGATTTTTCTTTGGGCCCAAAAACCCATGTTTAGGCCCATGGATTTGATAGAGTGGGCTTGGGCACTTGGGCTTCAAATGGATGTTCGTGGCGGCATCGGTTGACCCACGGGGCCCATAATATATCAGATCGAAGCTGACTCAGGAGGGCTATAGTGCGGGCTCTAAAGCCCATCTATAGCGATTTCTCTTTGGGCCCAAAAACCCATGTTTAGGCCCATGGATTTGATAGAGTGGGCTTGGGCACATGGGCTTCAAATGGACGTTCGTGGCGGCATCAGGTTGACCCACGGGGCCCACAATATGTCAAATATAAGCTGACTCAGACGGCTATAGTACGGGCTATAAAGCCCATCTATAGCGATTTGTCTTTGGGCCCAAAAACCCATGTTTAGGCCCATGGATTCGATAGAGTGGGCTTGCGCACTTGGGCTTCAAATGGACGTTCGTGGCGGCATCGGTTGACCCACGGGGCCCATAATATATCAAATCGAAGCTGACTCAGAGGGCTATAATGGGCCGCTACAAACTGCGTCTGTAGCGGGCCGTCCTCAGGCCCAAATTCCTTTGTTTTGGGGCCCGAAAACCACTATTTAGGCCCATGGATTTGATTATGGGCTTGCGCACTTGGGCTTCAAATGGACGTTCGTGGCGGCATCGGTGACCCATGGGGCCCATAATATATCAGATCGAAGCTGACTCAGAGGGCTACAGTGCGGGCTCTAAAGCCCATCTATAGCGATTTTTCTTTGGGCCCAAAAACCCATGTTTAGGCCCATGGATTTGATAGAGTGGGCTTGGGCACTTGGGCTTCAAATGGATGTTCGTGTGCGGCATCGGTTGACCCACGGGGCCCATAATATATCAGATCGAAGCTGACTCAGAGCGCTACATTGCGGGCTCTAAAGCCCATCTATAGCGATTTTTCTTTGGGCCCAAAAACCCATGTTTAGGCCCATGGATTTGATAGAGTGGGCTTGGGCACTTGGGCTTCAAATGGATGTTCGTGGCGGCATCGGTTGACCCACGGGGCCCATAATATATCAGATTGAAGCTGACTCAGAGGGCTACAGTGCGGGGTCTAAAGCCCATCTATAGCGATTTCTCTTTGGGCCCAAAAACCCATGTTTAGGCCCATGGATTTGATAGAGTGGGCTTGGGGCACATGGGCTTCAAATGGACGTTCGTGGCGGCATCAGTTGACCCACGGGGCCCACAATATGTCAAATATAAGCTGACTCAGACGGTTATAGTACGGGCTATAAAGCCCATCTATAGCGATTTGTCTTTGGCCCAAAAACCCATGTTTAGGCCCATGGATTCGATAGAGTGGGCTTGCGCACTTGGGCTTCAAATGGACGTTCGTGGCGGCATCGGTTGACCCACGGGGCCCATAATATATCAAATCGAAGCTGACTCAGAGGGCTATAATGGGCCGCTACAAACTACATCTTTTAGCGGGCAATCCTCGGGCCCAAATTCCTTTGTTTTGGGGCCCGAAAACCACTATTTAGGCCCATGGATTTGATTATGGGCTTGCGCACTTGGGCTTCAAATGGACGTTCGTGGCGGCATCGGTTGACCCACGGGGGCCATAATATATCAGATCGAAGCTGACTCAGAGCGCTACAGTGCGGGCTCTAAAGCCCATCTATAGCGATTTTTCTTTGGGCCCAAAAACCCATGTTTAGGCCCATGGATTTGATAGAGTGGGCTTGGGCACTTGGGCTTCAAATGGATGTTCGTGGCGGCATCGGTTGACCCACGGGGCCCATAATATATCATATCGAAGCTGACTCGGAGGGCTACAGTGCGGGCTCTAAAGCCCATCTATAGCGATTTCTCTTTGGGCCCAAAAACCCATGTTTAGGCCCATGGATTTGATAGAGTGGGCTTGGGCACATGGGCTTCAAATGGACGTTCGTGGCGGGCATCAGTTGACCCACGGGGCCCACAATATATCAAATATAAGCTGACTCAAACGGCTATAGTGCGGGCTATAAAGCCCATCTATAGCGATTTGTCTTTGGGCCCAAAAACCCATGTTTAGGCCCATGGATTCGATAGAGTGGGCTTGCGCACTTGGGCTTCAAATGGACGTTCGTGGCGGCATCGGTTGACCCACGGGGCCCATAATATATCAAATCGAAGCTGACTCAGAGGGCTATAATGGGCCGCTACAAACTACGTCCTGTAGCGGGCCGTCCTCAGGCCCAAATTCCTTTGTTTTGGGGCCCGAAAACCACTATTTAGGCCCATGGATTTGATTATGGGCTTGCGCACTTGGGCTTCAAATGGGACGTTCGTGGCGGCATCGGTTGACCCACGGGGCCCATAATATATTAGATCGAAGCTGACACAGAGCGCTACATTGCGGGCTCTAAAGCCCATCTATAGCGATTTTTCTTTGGGCCCAAAAACCCATGTTTAGGCCCATGGATTTGATAGAGTGGGCTTTGGGCACTTGGGCTTCAAATGGATGTTCGTGGCGGCATCGGTTGACCCACGGGGCCCATAATATATCAGATCGAAGCTGACTCAGAGGGCTATAGTGCGGGCCTCTAAAGCCCATCTATAGCGATTTCTCTTTGGGCCCAAAAACCCATGTTTAGGCCCATGGATTTGATAGAGTGGGCTTGGGCACATGGGCTTCAAATGGACGTTCGTGGCGGCATCAGTTGACCCACGGGGCCCACAATATGTCAAATATAAGCTGACTCAGACGGCTATAGTACGGGCTATAAAGCCCATCTATAGCGATTTGTCTTTGGGCCCAAAAACCCATGTTTAGGCCCATGGATTCGATAGAGTGGGCTTGCGCACTTGGGCTTCAAATGGACGTTCGTGGCGGGCATCGGTTGACCCACGGGGCCCATAATATATCAAATCGAAGTTGACTCAGAGGGCTATAATGGGCCGCTACAAACTACATCTTTAGCGGGCCATCCTCGGGCCCAAATTCCTTTGTTTTGGGGCCCGGAAAACCACTATTTAGGCCCATGGATTTGATTATGGGCTTGCGCACTTGGGCTTCAAATGGACGTTCGTGGCGGCATCGGTTGACCCACGGGGGCCATAATATATCAGATCGAAGCTGACTCAGAGCGCTACAGTGCGGGCTCTAAAGCCCATCTATAGCGATTTTTCTTTGGGCCCAAAAACCCATGTTTAGGCCCATGGATTTGATAGAGTGGGCTTGGGCACTTGGGCTTCAAATGGATGTTCGTGGCGGCATCGGTTGACCCACGGGGCCCATAATATATCATATCGAAGCTGACTCGGAGGGCTACAGTGCGGGCTCTAAAGCCCATCTATAGCGATTTCTCTTTGGGCCCAAAAACCCATGTTTAGGCCCATGGATTTGATAGAGTGGGCTTGGGCACATGGGCTTCAAATGGACGTTCGTGGCGGCATCAGTTGACCCACGGGGCCCACAATATATCAAATATAAGCTGACTCAAACGGCTATAGTGCGGGCTATAAAGCCCATCTATAGCGATTTGTCTTTGGGCCCAAAAACCCATGTTTAGGCCCATGGATTCGATAGAGTGGGCTTGCGCACTTGGGCTTCAAATGGACGTTCGTGGGCGGCATCGGTTGACCCACGGGGCCCATAATATATCAATCGAAGCTGACTCAGAGGGCTATAATGGGCCGCTACAAACTACGTCTGTAGCGGGCCGTCCTCAGGCCCAAATTCCCTTTGTTTTGGGGCCCGAAAACCACTATTTAGGCCCATGGATTTGATTATGGGCTTGCGCACTTGGGCTTCAAATGGACGTTCGTGGCGGCATCGGTTGACCCACGGGGCCCATAATATATCAGATCGAAGCTGACACAGAGCGCTACATTGCGGGCTCTAAAGCCCATCTATAGCGATTTTTTCTTTGGGCCCAAAAACCCATGTTAGGCCCATGGATTTGATAGAGTGGGCTTGGGCACTTGGGCTTCAAATGGATGTTCGTGGCGGCATCGGTTGACCCACGGGGGCCCATAATATATCAGATCGAAGCTGACTCAGAGGGCTATAGTGCGGGCTCTAAAGCCCATCTATAGCGATTTCTCTTTGGGCCCAAAAAAACCCATGTTTAGCCCATGGATTTGATAGAGTGGGCTTGGGCACATGGGCTTCAAATGGACGTTCGTGGCGGCATCAGTTGACCCACGGGGCCCACAATATGTCAAATATAAGCTGACTCAGACGGCTATAGTACGGCTATAAAGCCCATCTATAGCGATTTGTCTTTGGGCCCAAAAACCCATGTTTAGGCCCATGGATTCGATAGAGTGGGCTTGCGCACTTGGGCTTCAAATGGACGTTCGTGGCGGCATCGGTTGACCCACGGGGCCCATAATATATCAAATCGAAGCTGACTCAGAGGGCTATAATGGGCCGCTACAAACTACATCTTTAGCGGGCCATCCTCGGGCCCAAATTCCTTTGTTTTGGGGGCCCGAAAACCACTATTTAGGCCCCATGGATTTGATTATGGGCTTGCGCACTTGGGCTTCAAATGGACGTTCGTGGCTGGGCATCGGTTGACCCACGGGGGCCATAATATATCAGATCGAAGCTGACTCAGAGCGCTACAGTGCGGGCTCTAAAGCCCATCTATAGCGATTTTTCTTTGGGCCCAAAAACCCATGTTTAGGCCATGGATTTGATAGAGTGGGCTTGGGCACTTGGGCTTCAAATGGATGTTCGTGGCGGCATCGGTTGACCCACGGGGCCCATAATATATCATATCGAAGCTGACTCGGAGGGCTACAGTGCGGGCCTCTAAAGCCCATCTATAGCGATTTCTCTTTGGGCCCAAAAACCCATGTTTAGGCCAATGATTTGATAGAGTGGGCTTGGGCACATGGGCTTCAAATGGACGTTCGTGGCGGCATCAGTTGACCCACGGGGCCCACAATATATCAAATATAAGCTGACTCAAACGGCTATAGTGCGGGCTATAAAGCCCATCTATAGCGATTTCTCTTTGGGCCCAAAAACCCATGTTTAGGCCCATGGATTTGATAGAGTGGGCTTGGGCACATGGGCTTCAAATGGACGTTCGTGGGCGGCATCAGTTGACCCACGGGGCCCACAATATATCAAATATAAGCTGACTCAGACGGCTATAGTGCGGGCTATAAAGCCCATCTATAGCGATTTGTCTTTGCGCCCAAAAACCCATGTTTAGGCCCATGGATTCGATAGAGTGGGCTTGCGCACTTGGGCTTCAAATGGACGTTCGTGGCGGGCATCGGTTGACCCACGGGGCCCATAATATATCAAATCGAAGCTGACTCAGAGGGCTATAATGGGCCGCTACAAACTGCGTCTGTAGCGGGCCGTCCTCAGGCCCAAATTCCTTTGTTTTGGGGCCCGAAAACCACTATTTAGGCCCATGGATTTGATTATGGGCTTGCGCACTTGGGCTTCAAATGGACGTTCGTGGCGGCATCGGTTGACCCATGGGGCCATAATATATCAGATCGAAGCTGACTCAGAGGGCTACAGTGCGGCCTCTAAAGCCCATCTATAGCGATTTTTCTTTGGGCCCAAAAACCCATGTTTAGGCCCATGGATTTGATAGAGTGGGCTTGGGCACTTGGGCTTCAAATGGATGTTCGTGGGCGGGCATCGGTTGACCCACGGGGCCCATAATATATCAGATCGAAGCTGACTCAGAGCGCTACATTGCGGGCTCTAAAGCCCATCTATAGCGATTTTTCTTGGGCCCAAAAACCCATGTTTAGGCCCATGGATTTGATAGAGTGGGCTTGGGCACTTGGGCTTCAAATGGATGTTCGTGGCGGCATCGGTTGACCCACGGGGCCCATAATATATCAGATTGAAGCTGACTCAGAGGGCTACAGTGCGGGGTCTAAAGCCCATCTATAGCGATTTCTCTTTGGGCCCAAAAACCCATGTTTAGGCCCATGGATTTGATAGAGTGGGCTTGGGCACATGGGCTTCAAATGGACGTTCGTGGCGGCATCAGTTGACCCACGGGGCCCCACAATATGTCAAATATAAGCTGACTCAGACGGTTATAGTATGGGCTATAAAGCCCATCTATAGCGATTTGTCTTTGGCCCAAAAACCCATGTTTAGGCCCATGGATTCGATAGAGTGCGCTTGCGCACTTGGGCTTCAAATGGACGTTCGTGGCGGCATCGGTTGACCCACGGGGCCCATAATATATCAAATCGAAGCTGACTCAGAGGGCTATAATGGACCGCTACAAACTACATCTTTAGCGGGCAATCCTCGGGCCCAAATTCCTTTGTTTTGGGGCCCGAAAACCACTATTTAGGCCCATGGATTTGATTATGGGCTTGCGCACTTGGGCTTCAAATGGACGTTCGTGGCGGCATCGGTTGACCCACGGGGGCCATAATATATCAGATCGAAGCTGACTCAGAGCGCTACAGTGCGGGCTCTAAAGCCCATCTATAGCGATTTTTCTTTGGGCCCAAAAACCCATGTTTAGGCCCATGGATTTGATAGAGTGGGCTTGGGCACTTGGGCTTCAAATGGATGTTCGTTGGCGGCATCGGTTGACCCACGGGGCCCATAATATATCATATCGAAGCTGACTCGGAGGGCTACAGTGCGGGCTCTAAAGCCCATCTCTAGCGATTTCTCTTTGGGCCCAAAAACCCATGTTTAGGCCCATGGATTTGATAGAGTGGGCTTGGGCACATGGGCTTCAAATGGACGTTCGTGGCGGCATCAGTTGACCCACGGGGCCCACAATATATCAAATATAAGCTGACTCAAACGGCTATAGTGCGGGCTATAAAGCCCATCTATAGCGATTTGTCTTTGGGCCCAAAAACCCATGTTTAGGCCCATGGATTCGATAGAGTGGGCTTGCGCACTTGGGCTTCAAATGGACGTTCGTGGCGGCATCGGTTGACCCACGGGGCCCATAATATATCAAATCGAAGCTGACTCAGAGGGCTATAATGGGCCGCTACAAACTACGTCTGTAGCGGGCCGTCCTCAGGCCCAAATTCCTTTGTTTTGGGGGCCCGAAAACCACTATTTAGGCCCATGGATTTGATTATGGGCTTGCGCACTTGGGCTTCAAATGGACGTTCATGGCGGCATCGGTTGACCCATGGGGCCCATAATATATCAGATCGAAGCTGACTCAGAGGGCTACAGTGCGGGCTCTAAAGCCCATCTATAGCGATTTTTCTTTGGGCCCAAAAACCCATGTTTAGGCCCATGGATTTGATAGAGTGGGCTTGGGCACTTGGGCTTCAAATGGATGTTCGTGGCGGCATCGGTTGACCCACGGGGCCCATAATATATCAGATCGAAGCTGACTCAGAGCGCTACATTGCGGGCTCTAAAGCCCATCTATAGCGATTTTTCTTTGGGCCCAAAAACCCATGTTTAGGCCCATGGATTTGATAGAGTGGGCTTGGGCACTTGGGCTTCAAATGGATGTTCGTGGCGGCATCGGTTGACCCACGGGGCCCATAATATATCAGATTGAAGCTGACTCAGAGGGCTACAGTGCGGGGTCTAAAGCCCATCTATAGCGATTTCTCTTTGGGCCCAAAAACCCATGTTTAGGCCCATGGATTTGATAGAGTGGGCTTGGGCACATGGGCTTCAAATGGACGTTCGTGGCGGCATCAGTTGACCCACGGGGCCCACAATATGTCAAATATAAGCTGACTCAGACGGTTATAGTACGGGCTATAAAGCCCATCTATAGCGATTTGTCTTTGGGCCCAAAAACCCATGTTTAGGCCCATGGATTCGATAGAGTGCGCTTGCGCACTTGGGCTTCAAATGGACGTTCGTGGCGGCATCGGTTGACCCACGGGGCCCATAATATATCAAATCGAAGCTGACTCAGAGGGCTATAATGGGCCGCTACAAACTACATCTTTAGCGGGCAATCCTCGGGCCCAAATTCCTTTGTTTTGGGGCCCGAAAACCACTATTTAGGCCCATGGATTTGATTATGGGCTTGCGCACTTGGGCTTCAAATGGACGTTCGTGGCGGCATCGGTTGACCCACGGGGGCCATAATATATCAGATCGAAGCTGACTCAGAGCGCTACAGTGCGGGCTCTAAAGCCCATCTATAGCGATTTTTCTTTGGGCCCAAAAACCCATGTTTAGGCCCATAGATTTGATAGAGTGGGCTTGGGCACTTGGGCTTCAAATGGATGTTCGTGGCGGCATCGGTTGACCCACGGGGCCCATAATATATCATATCGAAGCTGACTCGGAGGGCTACAGTGCGGGCTCTAAAGCCCATCTATAGCGATTTCTCTTTGGGCCCAAAAACCCATGTTTAGGCCCATGGATTTGATAGAGTGGGCTTGGGCACATGGGCTTCAAATGGACGTTCGTGGCGGCATCAGTTGACCCACGGGGCCCACAATATATCAAATATAAGCTGACTCAAACGGCTATAGTGCGGGCTATAAAGCCCATCTATAGCGATTTGTCTTTGGGCCCAAAAACCCATGTTTAGGCCCATGGATTCGATAGAGTGGGCTTGCGCACTTGGGCTTCAAATGGACGTTCGTGGCGGCATCGGTTGACCCACGGGGCCCATAATATATCAAATCGAAGCTGACTCAGAGGGCTATAATGGGCCGCTACAAACTGCGTCTGTAGCGGGCCGTCCTCAGGCCCAAATTCCTTTGTTTTGGGGCCCGAAAACCACTATTTAGGCCCATGGATTTGATTATGGGCTTGCGCACTTGGGCTTCAAATGGACGTTCGTGGCGGCATCGGTTGACCCATGGGGCCCATAATATATCAGATCGAAGCTGACTCAGAGGGCTACAGTGCGGGCTCTAAAGCCCATCTATAGCGATTTTTCTTTGGCCCAAAAACCCATGTTTAGGCCCATGGATTTGATAGAGTGGGCTTGGGCACTTGGGCTTCAAATGGATGTTCGTGGCGGCATCGGTTGACCCACGGGGGCCCATAATATATCAGATCGAAGCTGACTCAGAGCGCTACATTGCGTGCTCTAAAGCCCATCCTATAGCGATTTTTCTTTGGGCCCAAAAAACCCATGTTTAGGCCCATGGATTTGATAGAGTGGGCTTGGGCACTTGGGCTTCAAATGGATGTTCGTGGCGGCATCGGTTGACCCACGGGGCCCATAATATATCAGATTGAAGCTGACTCAGAGGGCTACAGTGCGGGGTCTAAAGCCCATCTATAGCGATTTCTCTTTGGGCCCAAAAACCCATGTTTAGGCCCATGGATTTGATAGAGTGGGGCTTGGGCACATGGGCTTCAAATGGACGTTCGTGGCGGCATCAGTTGACCCACGGGGGCCCCACAATATGTCAAATATAAGCTGACTCAGACGGTTATAGTACGGGCTATAAAGCCCATCTATAGCGATTTGTCTTTGGGCCCAAAAACCCATGTTTAGGCCCATGGATTCGATAGAGTGGGCTTGCGCACTTGGGCTTCAAATGGACGTTCGTGGCGGCATCGGTTGACCCACGGGGCCCATAATATATCAAATCGAAGCTGACTCAGAGGGCTATAATGGGCCGCTACAAACTACATCTTTAGCGGGCAATCCTCGGGCCCAAATTCCTTTGTTTTGGGGCCCGAAAACCACTATTTAGGCCCATGGATTTGATTATGGGCTTGCGCACTTGGGCTTCAAATGGACGTTCGTGGCGGCATCGGTTGACCCACGGGGGCCATAATATATCAGATCGAAGCTGACTCAGAGCGCTACAGTGCGGGCTCTAAAGCCCATCTATAGCGATTTTTCTTTGGGCCCAAAAACCCATGTTTAGGCCCATGGATTTGATAGAGTGGGCTGGGCACTTGGGCTTCAAATGGATGTTCGTGGCGGCATCGGTTTGACCCACGGGGCCATAATATATTCATATCGAAGCTGACTCGGAGGGCTATAGTGCGGGCTCTAAAGCCCATCTATAGCGATTTCTCTTTGGGCCCAAAAACCCATGTTTAGGCCCATGGATTTGATAGAGTGGGCTTGGGCACATTGGGCTTCAAATGGACGTTCGTGGCGGGCATCAGTTGACCCACGGGGCCCACAATATATCAAATATAAGCTGACTCAAACGGCTTATAGTGCGGGCTATAAAGCCCATCTATAGCGATTTGTCTTTGGGCCCAAAAACCCATGTTTAGGCCCATGGATTCGATAGAGTGGGCTTGCGCACTTGGGCTTCAAATGGACGTTCGTGGCGGCATCGGTTGACCCACGGGGGCCCATAATATATCAAATCGAAGCTGACTCAGAGGGCTATAATGGGCCGCTACAAACTACGTCTGTAGCGGGCCGTCCTCAGGCCCAAATTCCTTTGTTTTGGGGCCCGAAAACCACTATTTAGGCCCATGGATTTGATTATGGGCTTGCGCACTTGGGCTTCAAATGGACGTTCGTGGCGGCATCGGTTGACCCACGGGGCCCATAATATATCAGATCGAAGCTGACACAGAGCGCTACATTACGGGCTCTAAAGCCCATCTATAGCGATTTTTCTTTGGGCCCAAAAACCCATGTTTAGGCCCATGGATTTGATAGAGTGGGCTTGGGCACTTGGGCTTCAACCA